>CM019065.1:368765937-368775937 GCA_009667805.1 Leptobrachium leishanense
TGCCATCGGCCTATATGGGTATCATGTATTCCGGTACCTCTGACTCCAATGGTCATGGCAATCCCAAGCATCCAGCTTCCTCACCTGAAGAACCGGATCCCTATACCGTACAGGGCACCATCGTTATACCCACATGGGACCGGATATCAGGAACATGGACTTTCTCCCCTTGCCCGCAGGTGCCTAGTTACCTTATCGAGTCTGAGTCGTCCTGAGGCCTCCCCTTGCGGCAGGGGGTACTGTCAGGAACCATGCCTGCTTGTCAGAACTCATGACTGCTGATGCATCAGTTCCATGAAAGGTGCTGCCCCCTGGTCAGCACTACTACCAGCACTGATAGGGGTTAATAAGTCAAAGCACCAAAACACAACCACATATAACAACTATATATGTAGATATCGATACATAAAAAAAGATGATAGGTAGACAGATAAACAGATAATAGAGATAAATAGACAGATAGATGTGGATAATAGCTTAAAAAGGTTATTCAGAAAGCGAAAAACTTGCCACCGAATTTCCCTGTCATGGCAGTTCGTCTGTTCAGAAAGCTGTCACTTTGCCAAATACTGGCAAATTGATGGTGAAATACACTGCAGTTTGCCACAGATTGACACAATCTGGTGATCTTTGGCGGCAGTGAAATTGGCCCATAGAGAAGTAATGGTTAATCTATTCAGTGAACGTCAAACTGCACCAAAGTGGCAGTGAAATGCCCTGATTTTCCGTGATTAATTTCAACAGGTTTAAACAAACCTAACCAAGTCAAGCTCCTCTGAGGCCTGAATGTAGATTTTATCTGCTTCACACACCAGGTGCTTTGCTTAACCCCGTAATGACAGAAAATACACTTCCACATTTGCCTTGGGCCAGTGTCAGACAAGCGCACTGTGCGCCTTACTGACATGCCTTTAAAACCCATCATAGCGTTATGATGTTTCGACGGGGCCGGCCACACGCTGTAGCGTGTGCTACAGCGGACTTGCTGAAAGCATCCCTGTCGAAACGCTATGATGTGTGTTCGACGGGCTGCAAAGCACGACCCTTCATAGGTGGATCGAGCCTTGCAGCACCGAGCGCACTAACTGCGCTCAGCGAGGGGGCAAGATGGGCGCCAGAGTGGAAGGAACGTCCACTCTCTCGGACGTTCCTTCCACTCTGCAAAACGCTTGTGTGACCCCGACCTTAATATACTAAATAGCAATAGTAAACAGGATTTTTTTATTTCACTCACTGAGGTTTTGTATACTCAGAATAAAATGGGCAGAATTAAAGTTTAGTTGTTTTTTTTACCAAATAATAATCAAATCACTTATTCACGTTCAGATTTTTTATACTGAATAATTATTTTATGAATACATCTTGTGGTTAATTTCTGAATTACATTTGTAATTTATGGCCATTTCATATGTCTTATTATTAGGAATATGTCTGTAAGGTTTATTCCCTATATGTGGGATCGCCCACATATTTTGGAGGTAGCAGCACCATATAGACATATTCCAATTCCTGATTAAAACCATTCATATTTCCAGTTTGGCGCCCCACCAACTAGAAATGTCACCAGTCAGCTCTTTATGATGATTGCTCAAAATTTGATATTGTTCCACCTTGTAAAGCTGGGAGTATGCCCCGAGTATCCCGGAGCTTAGAATCTGTTACAGGGCAGGCTGCTGGGTGCCTGCCCCCTGATCCACTGGTAAAACGTGGACACTAAGGGGAGATTTGCAAGCACAAATTTTTTCCCTTAGCACCCCTGTTTTAGCTGTAGGCAGGGGATAGTGCCCACTGTAGGGTGAAAATACTGTATCCTTTTAATGGAAAACTGGAAAGCCTTTATACAACACAGAATCAGATAAACCCGCAGTCCCCGCCTGCACATCCTGCCCTCCCCAGACATCCTAGTGCCACAAGCCAGACATCAGTCTGGTGTAGCTACCCCCAGTAATAGCCCATTCTGGAGTAGCTGCCCCCAGACATAGCCCATTAAGAGATAACATAGGTAGATTGTGATGGTAAATGGGATTCAGATTATACAGCATCAGATAAAGGGCCAATGTTTGGCAGACAAGACAGACCAACAAAGACCACTCAAACGTTTAAGAGATGCAAACACATTCCAGCTAGGACAAGTTGGGAAAGGACACAGTGACCCACACAGTAATCATGTAACCTACAGTAACAGTAATCAGATAAACAATAACAATAATTACAATAGCACTATTCATACATAATACAGACTGCACAAACACCTTGCACGCTACAGGTACAGGGTGACTTCAACATAGGAGACTGCAGGGAGATAATATAGAACACCCAGCCTGCACCTCCCAAATACATCTCTAGGTCCATGTACCCCGAGTTCAAAGTGATGCACATCACAAGCATTTTTAATTCATTATACAGTAAGAAATATTTGGGAATATTCCCATTGTATTTCTTACTGAAATAACCTACTTGGCAGAGAGATGTCGTCATCTGCTGGCCAAATAGAGTTACTGCAGGTAAAACTGCAGCTCCTGTCTCCATGTGGGATGGGGAATGCTCCATATGTGAGGACATCCCCCCGAGGAGGATCCACCAAGGACGTTGATATATATATATTATTTTCAAGTTGCCAGATATCTGGTTATATGGCATGGATATATGGTTTGCCAGATATGTGAAGCACAGCACAGGTGATATGATTTGCTGCTCAGTGATTGCAGAAATCAATCTGCTTTTCCTCAAGGTAATCCTTAAAATCCTTAAAATCAGGTCTGTTAGGGGAACATGAGGACCATGGTTTGGAAACACACGTATAGATGAAGACATTTGAAAGGAAGTTGTGGGATTCTATCAAGGAACTTGGTGACTGTTATCCTACAAATGTAATTTGTCCATTTAAATGTATGTGTGCAATTGTATCTAATATAGTGCTTGATGCCGATTTATTTTTAGTAACAGTCATATTTTAATGCTTTAAATCCAGTTATTGCTATTGTTTGTCTGTCTTGAACCCTCTAATTGTATTGATTAATTTTATTTTTATTTGGAAAAAGTATTTTTAAAGGCACATTCTTGGGGTGTTAATCAAATTCTAACTGGTCTATGCACTAAAAGGTGAAACTCGGGAGAATTGGCAGGAGAAGAGAACAATCTAGACCAAATAGCCAATTTGGAAAGTGAGATAAATATTTTGACCTAGAATTTTCACTTCTCCAGAGTTCTCCTGAGTTTCACTTTTCATCGAATAGCCCTGCTTGTTTTTTCACTTCTCCTGCCAATTCTCCTGAGATTCACCTCTATTGAATAGACCTTTCTTTATTCTTTCTACTAACTGCATCATGAGTCTCTTTGGAAAAGACTTGTCAAATGTCATTAGTTCAGCTTTTTATAATAGTAGTGTATGTGATTTTCTCTTTTGTGGTTTACAGAAGAGCTTTATTTTTTTCTACCTCTATCCCTCTGTCAACTGATCTTAATCATCCTCCCCGTTCCCCTCCCTCAGCTAATAATACACATAAAACACACAACCTCCACAAAAAGGAGGATCCAGACACATTTTTCAGGAGGGGCACTCTATCAATTTTGGATAAGAGCTGGTGTCTGATTCAAAGAGATGTCACTGCATGGATCATGTACTGCTCACACTCACTCTCCCCAGAACATTGCAACATCGGGTCTGTCCTCCTGCTGCTCAGGTGACACCTGACAGAACCTGCACAGCAATGTTCCATAGTGAGAAATGAGCAAATGAGTTATTGCAGTGGCATTGCTCGCTTTACAATTTAATAGCAGATAATGCTGCAGCATGTACATGGTAATGTTTGGCGCCTCACTTGACCTTGTTGGTTTTATGGAACTGGAGAAACAGGGACCCAAAAGGCTCCTATATCTCTTATAATGGGATTGCAGCCCAGGGAGGGAACATGCCCCCTGTGCCCCTCCCCTGGATCTGTCAGTTCCTCCACAAACCCATGGTTGACTCCTCCATCCCAGAAGATAGAACCCTTGAATGATGATGCCCTTGAGAGCAGCTAATGAAATTGGATTAACTGCAATCCTAGGTGAAAAATGAATCCATGGTTTTAATTGCTAAAATGCTTCTTTTACCAGACTGGATTCACTAAGGTTTACTTAAAAAAGCCACCAGGACGCACTTTAATGAAACCGATGCTATTCTGAGATCAATCACCATTGGTCCGAAAGGAGACTAGCAGATGCTCTTTCCATGGTTAAGGTTATATAGGGCAGGGTCAGCAACCTTGACCCTCAAGATGTTCTGGAACTACATTTCCCATGAGGCCCTGACAACCTAATTAGTGGCTGAGCGTCATGGTCATTGTAGTTTCAAAACATCTGGAGGGCAAAGGTTGCTGACACCTTATATAGGGGGGGTTCTTTTGGAGTTGGCAATGAAACAAAGAATGGATGAGACCTCACACTGGTCTTTGACTCACCTCCAGAAGATATGTACGGTCTGCACGTTGTTGCATTCAAGAACTGGGCTTTGTGGAGGATATACTGGACCACAAAACTGTGGGATTATAGGGGCAGGGCAGAACATTGGGCAACTGAAAAATAGTCAACATTTATTTGACTTTATATTATGTTATTATTATATTATAGGTAAAGGGTCTTCTGGCCATTTCACCCTTCCTAGGTCGATAGAACGAACACTAGTAAGCTGGGTAATGTCAGCAACTAGACGGCAGAATCGCTGGGAAAATAAGAAATGTACTCTTCTTCGTATAATGTATCATTATGATTATTATTAATTAGCAGGACACAGCCCAGACTGGATACCGACGCAACATACCAAGGTTTTCTTTTTTTTGCTGGACTGAAAATATTGTGAGTGGTTGTTTACAATTTCCTTATCAAAACAAAAAATAAAATAAATAAAACCCTACAAAATCCCATTACCATATCATTCTGTATGTTCCTAACTGACTATAGTTGTCTCAATTTGAGTGTAGTCAGTTTCTAGACAGACAGGATGATGATAGACACACATATAGGAATCATCAACTGTAACCCCATATTGCTTCACAGACCAGAAAATTATTACAACGGATATCTATATATATATTTATTTAATTTTTTAAATTTTTAAAAAAATGTATTAAATAAAACTTTATTCTGGCATCAAATTTCAGAGTGCAAAATTTTTGGAGTGCGGGACCTCTTGACCCTATATATATATATATATATATATATTTATTTATTTAATTTTATTGTATATTTTTAAATATGTAAAAAAAGGGAAATCTCCAAGCAGAAAATGATTACAACTTATATATATTGTAATCATTCTCTGGTTGGAGATTTCCCTTTTTTTACATATTTAAAAACACACAATAAAATTAAATAAATATATATATATATATATATTTATTTATTTAATTTTTTTTATTTTATTGTATATTTTTAAACATGTAAAAAAAGGGAAATCTCAAACCAGAAAATGATTACAACTGATAACATATATATATATATTTTTATTATTATTATTTTATTTATTTTTTAAATTGTGTTGTATTTTTTAAATATGTAAAAGGGAAATCTCCATCCGTAATAAAAAAAAAAGACGTTACGTAAAAGTGGTGACAGTAGTGGGGTGTTTGGGTGTGGGGGGGGGGGTTAATGTTGGATTCATTTCTATGTACCTAAGCAGCAATGTCATATAATAGGCACGTTGTTTCAGCCAACCAGACTAGTGCAGCTGTGAGTACTGTATCTTGGCACTCCGAAGCTATTGGCTCCTCTCTGGGGAGTGGAGGGTGTTCAGTTATTAATGATCGCTGAGCAGGCAGCACCATGTCAGTGTGACAACTGATCGGGTGAATGATGCAGCACTAACCACCAGGACCACCACCGAAAAAAGGAGGGGAGAGGACAGGGCTACACAAGCAGCTTCTCTGTATTGGATTGTCAGCATCAGCCAGCGAGAGACAAAGCACTGGCACATAGGAGGGGGGAAGAAAAAAAAAAAAGAAGCATCTTTAGCAAGCAAAAGCAGCTCCATTCACGCCGTAGGATATATGCATAAATAGAAGAAAAAAAAGCCAAGGAAAAAAAAGGACTTTAAAAAAATGCATCTGTTCACATCCTGGTGCTTAGTGCATTGTAGCCAGGACTAAGGAATGTACAATAATACTCTATAGAAGAAGACGGCGAGAAAGAGCTGAAAGAGCTTTGGAGGTAAGTTAACTAGAAATTCTACCAGTCTTTTTTGCTTGTTTTATTATTATTTTTTATTATTTTTTATTTATATGTTTTTTATTAAATGTTTTTGCATTCAACGCGCTCGATGTTTCAAAGAAATGTACGTTCTATAGTCTCGGATGTAGAGGGGAAGAAGAAGAGAATAAGGAAAAGGATGGAAGTATCCTTCTGTTTGGCTTGCGACGATACATTGTAATTGCTCGGTATTTATATAGCGCCAACATATTCCGCAGAGCTTTACAAGTGGGACATACAAAGGGGAGACATATAACGGGAACAGAGGGCCCTGCCCGACGTTAACAAACAAGCAAACAAAAAATAAAAAAAATGATAGAGGATGTCTGACCTGTAAACTGATAAACCGACGTAGAGGAATGAGGGGAAAAAGGAAATGTCACTGTATTCAAGGATTTTAAGGCAGGGATCGGGGACCCTGAATGAGCATATCGCACGCAGTTATTGGATTTCTGCCAGGCTACATGTTAGGGATTGTGGTAAATGACTTCCCTTTAAAAAAAAATCAAAAAAAATCTCCTCCTGTCAAGTCAGAGGAGACCTGAGTGGATACATGTATTCTGATGCGGATGGGACTGACGCATGTTAGGTAGGAGAAGGGTAAAAATAAAAATGGATTTACGTTAACGAGAGAAGCCCTAATCTCCTTAGGCAATTAGCAGGCTCGCCGGAAGATAAGACTATAAGGATATTTTCAATGATTGAAATCCCTTTACTCTGTAAATAAACTCTAGCTTTCGCTCGGCGTCGCGATATCCAGGCGTCCCATTGTAACAGGCTGAAAAATATCATTAAAAAGGACTGGAAAGACATCCAGGTGCTTTATATCCGGCTTTATGCGTGCATTTGCGCGCAAAAAAGTGTGAACTGCTGGAAATGTGCTCTGAGATATATGCGTTTATGGTGATATTTCTTCCAAGCGTAACGGTTTTGGTAATCCGATACAATCGGTGGAAAATTCGTAAAAGGAATTTACACGTTTTAGGCCGAAAGAGTTGGACTGGAAAAAAAAATACCGGAGTTGGATTTTATTATATAAATAGAGGGTATTTTTTTATTAATATTTGCCAATTTTTCCAATTTTCCACCAAGCTCCCACCGTAGCGTAACAGCCACCCACCCCTCCGACAGGATATATGGTTTTTGCATGAGTAATTATTTTAATTGAGGGAAAAAGGAATATTTATTATATTCACCGCTCTGTTACATAGAATTAATGTCGATGTTTACTAACGGGAATTTATATTTACATGTATTAGGGGATACAGGTTGTCCAGGATGTATCTGGTTAAAACGGCAACACAAGACCCTTAAAGTCAAAGGCACCCTTGGGAAAAGCTTCATGCTTGGGGGAAGGATTTACTTGAAAAGCACATTAATGCGTGAAACACACACACACACACACACACACATATAAACGTATAAGCAGGTAAAAAAAATATGTCAACGATAAACACTAAATATTTAAGAGCTGAGGATATATTGATAGCAGGGACAGGAACATGCATGTGTATCGATCTGGGAATGAGATCCGTGTAAGGAAGTCTACAATCAGATACTATGTAACTCGTATGTGATTTTCATTAATGAAGTCAAGATCGAGAATTCCGGAACCATCCTATCCCCATCGCTCACAGGCGATGCCATCCTTTCCCTTCCATTCCCGTCCTGAAAGTCGCACAGACCTTCCTATACGCTCTTGTTTCTATATTAACGCTCGAGCCATTAGCTTTCCTAACCGAAAAACGCAAAAGGAAGTCTAACGCAAACGCAGTCATTTCACTACAGGTCCATCAAGCTGTGCGCCGGGACAGAAGAATGTATCCGGCGCTTGCAACTAATAATACTGCAAAACGTGAAATTTCCAAGCTAATCCCATAATGCTAGAGCAGCCTGTGTAATACATTGCTGGTGACTAAGCTCTAGGACTTCAGCTGTGCAATAATTAACTCTATGAGTGCTGACAGCACTTCACCCAACCACCAGTACGCTCTTTGATTTAACCTGTGATATCAAATTATTCCGGAGAAATATTCCGTCTTTTCATCCGGTGCTCGCGGGATTCAATTATTAAGCCGCATCAAAGAGAAATATTTATATATTTTTCATTGAAATGGAATATGCAGAGAGATAAAAATTATAAAGAAAACAGTTCCTTATTTAACATTTCGCTGCAGTTGCCAAGAAACTGATTCCCTTTTGCCGAAATGTTGAGTTCTTGGTAAAATAATTGGTTTTAAACCTAATATTTGCAGCATTGTAAGTCATCATCCTCCAGACATGTCAACACGTTGTCAAACTCACGGCCCTCCAGATGTTGATGCCTACAATTCCCAGAATTCTTTCAATGTGATAGATGGCCAGGGAATCGTGGGAGTTGAAGTCCAGAAAAAACCTGGGGGCCGGAGTTTAAGAGCCCAGCATTAAGAGGTTACTGTATATTTTATACTGTTTTATTTTGTGCGGGAAATAATCCACACGGAACGTTGTAATTTGCCGGCGTAAACAATGTAGGCTACATGTTGCAACTCACAACTGTAAACAAATCGTACGACCGAGTCGAATTCCGTTGAGTTGGTCTTGTCAGCGGTTGGTAACCGAGGCAACAACAGACGAGTGGGAACTTCATTTCCCATGATACCCTCCTGCCATGTGGTTCTCAAGCAACCGGGCAGGCAAGCAAGGATGGTCGTCAGTGGCTTTTGAGATCCCTCGGAGGGAGTTGACGGGTTGACACATTCGTGCAGGTAAACAATGTTTCCTCTCGATTATCCCTCTTCTCTTCTGGATTGTGGCGACCGAGGAAGTGATGTATGTTTGTCTATCGATTGAGCCGAGATTGGATGACACAATTTAATCAGAACCTGAACATTTGCTATTCAGGGGACAGAATGCTAAATAAGAATTATGTTGCGTGGCTATTTCTAGCCTCCTGAACAGGCAGAAGGCAGTAATGCACCTGCGGGGGGGAAGGGGTAAAGGAACGCCTCAAGGGTTTGGCAGTATATCAATAACGCTGAGCCTGTGTGATGCATACGGCACATGTGTATATCACGCTGCCAATATAGTCTGGAAATGATGTATTGTAAATATAAACACATTTGAGGCGGTTTGTACAGTAACCAGGAACAATCACTGCAGGCCTGCCCTTGGATTAGCAGGACTCCCGTGACACTGAATTAAAGGGTTTTGATTTACGGCTTCAGGCAGCAGTCAGCAATCACTCATTTTTACGTGCATCGATGCAAAATTATTAAATAAAATCGCTTTTAAATATAAGTATATGTGATGGCTGCTCCTACAGCAACCGGGGCTGGCAGCGTTTTGGTCAGAGCGAAAAAGAAGTGGATTTGCATGAAAACGATGATACATTTACAAGTGTAATTATTATTTATGAGCAATGTGTCTGTTCGTTTATCGATATGACGGATAATCAACCCAGATATAAACGCCTGGGGGTGTTGTGTGCTGACCATTACTGAGGGCTAGCCTTTGCTCTGCAGTTAGGAGGAAACTACATTACCCATGATTGCTCAGGTCAATTCGCCATGTGGTTCACAAACAGCCTTGGCGCCATAGATTTGAGACCCGCACACAGCGATTTGACGGTGGGCATGTCAGCACTTGTTGTTTTTTTCCTAACGTAACCCTAGAATTGGGTGAGTATTAATGAATATCAAGTGGGGAAACCTCTGGGGTGTCAAGGTTAACCAACAATGGTATAGGGCAGTGATCCGCCTCATGTTCCCAGAATTCTTTGTATACACTAGACGGC
>CM019065.1:368778437-369013925 GCA_009667805.1 Leptobrachium leishanense
CTATCTATCTATCTATCTATCTATCTATCTATCTATCTATCTATCTCATATCTTTCTATCTATCTATCTATCTATCTATCTATCTCATATCTTTCTATCTATCTATCTATCCCATATCTATCGATCTCATATCTATCTATCTATCTATCTATCTATCTATCTATCTATCTATCTATCTATCTCATATCTTTCTATCTATCTATCTATCCCATATCTATCGATCTCAATATCTATCTATCTATCTATCTATCTATCTATCTATCTATCTATCTATCTCATATCTTTCTATCTATCTTTCTTTCTATCTATCTATCTCATATCTTTCTTTCTATCTATCTATCTATCCATATCTATCTATCCCATATCTATCTATCTCATATCTATCTATCTCATATCTATCTATCTATCTATCCCATATCTATCTATCTCATATCTTTCTATCTATCTATCTTTCTATCTATCTTTCTATCTATCTATCTATCTCATATCTTTCTTTCTATCTATCTATCTCATATCTATCTATCTATCTATCTATCTATCTATCTATCTATCTATCTATCTATCTATCTATCTATCTCATATCTATCTATCTATCTATCCCATATCTATCTATCTCATATCTATCTATCTATCCCATATCTATCTCATATCTTTCTATCTATCTATCTTTCTATCTATCTTTCTATCTATCTATCTATCTCATATCTTTCTTTCTATCTATCTATCTCATATCTATCTATCTATCTATCTATCTATCTATCTATCTATCTATCTATCTATCTCTCTAATGATCTATCTGTCTGTCTATCTCATATATATCTATCTATCTATCTCATATCTATCTCATATCTATCTAGCTCATATCTATCTATCTATCTATCTATCTATCTATCTATCTATCTATCTCTCTAATGATCTATCTGTCTGTCTATCTCATATATATCTATCTATCTATCCCATATCTATCTGTCTATCTATCTATATCTCTGATATATTTATATCTCTAATGCTCTATCTATCCCACATCTATCTATCTACTGTATCTATATCGCTAATGATCTATTTATCTAATGATCTATCTATTCCTTATCTATCACATATCTAGCTATCTATATCTCTAATGATCGATCTATCTATCCCATATCTATTGATCTATCTATCTACAGTCAGGTCCAGAAATATTGGGACATTGACACAATTCTAACATCTTTGGTTCAATACACCACCACAATGGAGATGGAATGAAACAAACACAATGTGCTTTAACTGCAGACTGTCAGCTTTAATTTGAGGGTATGTACATACAACTTAGGTGAACGGTGTAGGACTTACAGCAGTTTGCAGATGTGCCTCCCACTTGTTAAGGGACCAAAGGTAATGGGACAATTGGCTTCTCAGCTGTTCCATGGCCAGGTGTGTGATATTCCCTCATTACCCCAATTACAATGTGCAGATAAAAGGCCCAGAGTTCATCTCAAGTGTGCTATCTGCATTTGGAATCTGTTGCTGTCAACTCTCAAGATGAGATCCAAAGAGCGGTCACTATCAGTGAAGCAAGCCATCATTAGGCTGAAGAAACAAAACAAACCCATCAGAGAGATAGCAAGAACATTAGGCTTGGCCAAAACAACTGTTTGGAACAGTCTCAAAAAGAAGGAACGCACCGGTGAGCTCAGCAACACCAAAAGATCCGGGAGACCATGGAAAACAACTGTGGTGGATGACCGAAGAATTCTTTCCCTGGTGAAGAAAACACCCTTCACAACAGTTGGCCAGATCAAGAACACTCTCCAGGAGGTAGGTGTATGTGTGTCAAAGTCAACAATCAAGTGAAGACTTCACCGGAGTGAATGCAGAGGGTTCACCACAAGATGTAAACCATTGGTGAGCCTCAAAAGCAGGAAGGCTAGATTAGAGTTTGCCAAACAACACCTAACAAAGCCTTCACAGTTCTGGAACAAGATCCTATGGACAGATGAGACCAAGATCAACTTGTACCAGAGTGATGGGAAGAGAAGAGTATGGAGAAGGAAAAGAACTGCTCATGATCCTAAGCATACCACCTCATCAGTGAAGCATGGTGGTGGTAGTGTCATGGCGTGGGCATGTATGGCTGCCAGTGGAGCTGGTTCTCTTGTATTTATTGATGATGTGACTGCTGACAAAAGCAGCAGGATGAATTCTGAAGTGTTTCGGGCAATATTATCTGCTCACATTCAGCCAATTGCTGCAGAACTCATTGGACGGCTATTCACAGTGCAGATGGACAATGACCCAAAGCATACTGCAAAAGCAACCAAAGAGTTTTTGAAGGGACAGAAGTGGAATGTGATGCAATGGCCAAGTCAATCACCTGACCTGAATCCCATTGAGCATGCATTTCACTTGCTGAAGACAAAACTGAAGGGAAAATGCCCCAAGAACAAGCAGAAACTGAAGACAGTTGCAGTAGAGGCCTGGCAGAGCATCACCAGGGATGAAACCCAGCGTCTGGTGATGTCTATGCGTTCCAGACTTCAGGCTGTGATTGACTGCAAAGGATTTGCAACCAAGTATTAAGAAGGGAAAGTTTGATTTATGATTATTATTCTGTCCCATTACCTTTGGTCCCTTAACAAGTGGGAGGCACATCTGCAAACTGCTGTAAGTCCTACACAGTTCACCTGAGTTGGATGTACATACCCTCAAATTAAAGCTGACAGCCTGCAGTTAAAGCACATTGTGTTTGTTTCAGTCCAACTCCATTGTGGTGGTGTATAGAGCCAAAGATGTTAGAATTGTGTCGATGTCCCAATATTTCTGGACCTGACTGTATATACCTAACGATCTGTCTAGCTATATCTCTAATGATCTATCTAACTATCTATCTATCTATCTATCTATCTATCCATCTCTCTAATGATCTAGCTGTCTGTATCTTTCTAAGCTTTTATTATCTTTATTATGTTTTAGGAGGCTGAAATAAAAGAACCTATAAATGTTTATGTTGGCCTCCCCCAATGCATAGTGTGCAGCCACATGTTTGGCATCGTGGGATGCTGTTGTCAGAGCATGTGGGTGGGTAGTAGATGTGTTTGCATCTCGATCAGCTGCTGCGATCACATCGGAGAACTTCACGTGGCTTTATCTTTTAACCTATGTATGTGCTGGGAAATCCACCACCGCGACGCAATGATAAGAATTTTCTGCTTTTTTTTAAACATGCGCCTGAAGCTAGCTTTGTCATCCGCACATTTTGTAGATGAAAGGTCTACTTGAAGGCCACTCGTAGGAACGGCGTATCATAAAAAAGATTTCCTCTTGAATTTAAGAGGGCCTTTTATTTGTAGGACGTCTCCTTCCACTGAGAAGGAATGAAACAAAAATCTCTTTAAGCAGATGTTGAGATATAATCATCTGCTTAAATAGCTGCGTTAAGACTGAACCCAGCAGTTTCGGGGAAGCCAGAGACAATGCACTGATAATGTAATTATTGATTGTGCTACTGATGTTAGGTATCCCAGATGTTCATTAATTATTGAAGAGCAAAACAGCTTTCAAAGACTGGGTAAATACGGTGAGAATTAGCATAATACACATTGGCATTTGTGCAGCACAATTCTTTGTTGACTATATTGACACTGTAGCCATTTGAGTGCGGAGGACATGTGTGGAGCGTCATCCGTTTGCCGCAGGAATCTCCCTGAGCACACTAACATCACGTAGGCATGAGGTCGGGGAAACCCTCTTAAGTCCAGCATAGGTGGAGAGAATATTGAAGTGGAGTGGGGATGTTATGATCTTTCAGTCTCCAAATCTATAGGTTACATATGGCCAAGTGAGGTATCTGTTACGTCTTCGGCCCCCGCAGCACTGCCTGGGGGTCTAGGCACCTAGCGACATCACTGGTTGGTCGGATGCCAGGCTTACAAGCTGGCCGATCGGCGTCTGAGAGGGCGAGGCTTGGCGTGATGACGCGGAGCCATCAGCCTTAAGTACAGGGTGCGAGACTGTGCTCGTCGCCCTGACGTGGAGTTATTTTCCTGCATCGCCAGCTTTCTCTTGAGTTTATCTCAGTACTACGTTTGTGTTGTTGCCGACTTTCTGCTAGTGCGAGGACCGTGCTTTTGTTGATTAACCCAGGCTGCCTACTGACGATTCTTACGATTAACCCTTGTGTATGTGTACATGTTGTATGCTGTGATCACAGAGTGTATGCATATTTTGTACCACATGATTGCAGTTAGAAGGTCTGCCCTTCAGGTTGCTAATTCCATCAACCACTCAATTTGTCTACCTAATACCAGGTCCAGTTGGAGATCATACCGTATGATTCCAGTCTGTGGGTCTGTCCTTCATGTTGTTAAATCTATCCACACTTCACATTGCTTGTCAAGTGCATGGTCTAATCACAAAACATATTACATGGTTTCTGTGAGTGGTTCTGCCCTGCAGGTTGAGAATTCTACCAACCCCTCAAGTTACCAGCTTGAAGCCAAGTCTATATACAAAACGCAACACATTATCTCTGATTGTAGACCTGCCCTGCAGGTTGCTGAATACCTTGAGCATTTATCGTTTGTTATTGAGAACAAGTGTATAGCTAACGTGCTTTCGCTCAGCAACCTCTTGGTCACAAAACCATTTGGTGTTGAGTGGTACTTAGATTTATGTATTACCTCCCTGGCTTGGGATACCAGGTATTACAGTCCTGATTGCTATAAAATTACGCATCGTAGAAATCTGTCCATAAAGATCCAAACAATGCTGATCTTAGGTGAGCGCCATCGCGCTCGTGACAGTATCATTGGAAATGTCACTGTTTCACCTCCAAACCCAATAACGATAATCTTTTCCCCTGTTGAAGCACCCACTAGACTGTTAGCCTCACCAAGGGAACACCAGACGACTGGTGACATCATCATATAAGTAGGATATGGAAGAGGGGGCAATTAAACCACATTATCTCCACTTCCAAAAGTCCTAGAACCTCAGAAAAGTGACATTGGAAAGAAAATTGTATTTTTTTTCCAATGAGTCCTGGAGTATAATCATTGTCAAATAAAAGTAAATTGCATTTATAAAATACGATGACATAGTAACGATTTCAGTTTAGAATGTGGATATTGGCATCATGCCAGCTTCCTCAAAAATCATTTACATCTCCATTTCCCACGCCATTGCCCGCATTCTACGACAGAGACCCAGCCTGGAATGTGCCGAACATGGCTGGGTATTGTGAGGAGCATGATGCTATGCATAGGTGGAGAGAATATTGAAGTAGAGTGGGGGTCACTTGATCCTCATGATGATGTCATCCTGTCCAATATAACCAGATGAAAAGGATGTATTACTTTGGAAGAGAGGTGTTATTTAGAAGCTCCTGAACCTGACACCACAAGACCTATGGACTCTCATAACCGTATTTCAAAGACTGATCTATCTAATGCTGTTCATTTTGAGTATAGTCATTATAAAATAAAGATAAAATAAATGAGTAATAAACAAATTACATTATGACACTGGCCACTTTACATCAAGAAACCAGACATTGGCATCATGCCATCTTTCTCCAGGGCCACTTCTCCATTTCCAGCTTCCCTGTGCAAATGCTACATTTATACCAGTGACACAGCCTGTAACATACTTGCTCTTTTTGAAGGATTGTGAGGATGTGATGATGTCACCGGTCGACCAAACCTAGAATAGCTGGGCAAATAAATGCAGCAGGTGGGGGAGGGGAAGATCTTTTAGATCCATTTAACTTTTTTGCTACATTTCCCACAAGACACATCACAGGAAATAATAGTCTGATCTTTCCAGTAACGTTAGTGTTTGGGGATATTATGTTTATATTTAAGTTTGTTAAGTGTGGAATCCTTAATAAACACTGACAATAGCGGGTTTTTTAACCTTAGTGTTAAATTACATAATCTGTGGCACACGTACTATTTGAGGTAGAATTACAAGTAACACTTCAGTCGATGCTCCGAAAGGACTACTTTGCAAATATATATATGTATATATAAGGGTCTATTCTCCAAGGACCGAAATTGCGTGCAATTTGTGCTTCGCGCCATTTTGTCGATTCCATTTAGCCAAAACTACGGTGAATAAACTTTTTAGTGAATGGTCAAAGTATTTTGCCGAAATTGGAGTGGCCAAAGCAGTTATTGGACATCAGCGAACACTGGCGTTCTGTGAATAGAAGACACGTTAGTCTTCTATGGGGCAATTTTGGTGCTGCCGAAAGATGTCGGATTGTGTTGAATTGCACCGTAATTTGCCAGTATTTTGCAAATTGATAGCTTAATGAATAGACAATTTGGCCCGAAATTACATCAAACGGCGAATTTAACCATCCGGTGCAATTCGGGGCCAATTTGGAGGTCAGTGAATAACCTATATAGATTATTTATTGTTTATAAAGTCTGTATAAAAATGTTTAATTATAGACTTGCTTTCATTTAACCCCTTACCGCCACGGGATGTTCTATGCCGTGCCGTCCTCGTGGTGAGAGGGCTTTGAAGACGCAGGACGTACAGGTACGAAATCAGCGGCTCCTGTCGGTGAGGTGTTCCTGTTCACCTTGCAGGCGTTGAGCCACCTCCGGTGGGCAACACCCGCCCATCGTTAAGGGGTTAAAAAAAGCTAAATTAAATTTAGAGAGCAGAAGATGCAAATAATGGCACCTACTATATAATAAGTGTATAAATCCACTCAAAAGGTAATTACTGTTTCTTGTGAGGGTTACAGCTACATAGTAATATAATATGATGTTACAATGGTATTAAAGATTCTACCATTTTTCAAGCACTGGAGAGCCTAACAAAATGTGTTTTCATATCCCAAGTGCCATATTCCGCTAGTTGGTAACCTTGAGAAAGGCTGGTGTGCAGCCGAAATGTGTAAATAAAATACATCCTTGCTTCTGGAATGCCGTGTCTCTGCTTGCTTTTCTGTCTACATAGGGGTGGCTGCCGTGGACCCCCGGCACCCAATTTTTTCTCTACCACCGTTGCATTGTACCTGAATGCCGACATCCCCTTACCGCTTCTCATATTCTGCTAGACGTCATGCACCCAGTTTCTGCAATAGAAATGCCGGTAACCCTTCACTAGAAGTGGCCGGTTGTATAGTGTCTATAAATACATACTTTTTTTCATATTTTAATTTTCCATGTAGATGGAGATTTTAAAATGCGGGTATGCAGCTAAAGAATGCAGAAATATGTGTCTTTGAATTGAGGTTGCGCAAGGTGCATTGTGCCAAAACACAACAGAAATTTTTAATGTTGTAAACCATTTTTTTAACCTTTTCACTGAGATAAAATTTACTCCAAAAGCACCTGCTAGTTCTCTGATATCGAGTATACTCGATGTAGGCTAATCCTGAAGCAATGCATAGGGATTTCATTTACTGCAAATGTAAGTAGTTTTGTAACTGGACCTCTGATCTTGCCCCTAAAATTTCAGCTCATCGGACATGACAAGCTATCAGGGTTATTCAGAGAGAATCGAAAAGTCACCGCATGTTCGGTGACTTTTCACTCTCTTCAATTCGGTGCGATTTGGCGATCCCATTTCAGCGACCCTGCGGTATATTCAGCAAGCACCACAGGGCCGTCGTAATGCAGTGAAAAGACTCCCCGCAAAACCCAGGCAAATGCACACCGAAACCCACAAAAACATCTGGATTAACCCCGCCGAACACGACGTAGAAACCCGAGCAGGCGCCGATCACAGCCGCCGGAAAAAAACAACACCGCAGACGAATGGAGTGAAAAAAACATTGCTTGAATGTTTGAAAAGTGAAACGCTGTTTGCAAAGAAACTAATGAGTGAAAATGTCTGAAATTTACATATGATCCAATGAATGATAATCAAAAGGGCTGTTACAGAACAAAATAACAAACATTTAAAAAAAAAAAAAATTGGCAAACATTTTTGGGCAAACAAAAATGAAAAATGTTTAAAATATCACAAAAAATCTATAAATAAAGAGACTTTTTACTGCAGAATATTATAATCAATGGTTTATTAGATATTGAATTTAAACGGGAATATTTTTAACATTGAATCCTATGGGATTCGCCTGAATAAATCTGCCGCATGAAACCACCGAATGGCAGGGCAATTCGGCAACTTTTCACTGCTGGGTTTTGCTCTGAATAGCCGAAGCATTGCTTCTCTTTGGAGATTCACTGCCCTCGAACAGGCACCGAATGTGCAGGCAATTCGCCAGGATTTGGCGAATTGCCTGCTCTCTGAATAGCCGAATGGCCAAGAAAGGTAACCGAATGCTGATTTTCAGCATTCGGTTCCCTTTCGGCAGCCATTCGGATCTCTTTGAATAACCCTGTATATGATACCTAATAATATATTCATGTCATTTTCATAAATTTAAAGCTCTCTAGTTTCCAGGACCAACCTGAGCTGTGGTAAACTGATTCTTCTTTTGTTATATTGTATTTATTATTTTTAATTCACTAGCTTTTTTGAATATTTTTCCTCTTGCCTAAGAGAATTTATTTGCACATGCTTGAAATCTCTGCTATAATGAAACTACTGCAATTAACAACCTAGCAACGGCACCGAGAAACATCACTACGCTGGTTAAAATCTCATTCTTATATCAGAAATTTAAAATCATTTAATATTCTAATATCTGTCATCAAATGTCAATCATCAATCAGTTTGTATCTATCTGCACTTATCAATCTTTCAATCGCTCTACATCTATTTATCTATGGTTATCTCTATGTATCTATATATTTATCTATATATCCATATATATTTCAATTTGTTTATATCTATACTATAATTGAGTAAGCCTAAAACTGTCCGTCGCCCAAAGCCGTCTGCGCATGCGCGACGGACATTTGAAAGCGGCCGTTAGAACACACAGGTAGCTGCGCGTGCCGGCCGCGTGAAAAAAAAAAAGAAACGGCACGAGCCGCGCGCAGCTACCCGTGTGTTTACACGGCCAGATGCCCCGATCATCCAGCGGTGACCGTCCTCCGGCTGCCGCTGGCTGATCGGCGGGCCTCTAGGCTTAGGCATGCCCCCGGCTCGGTTTGGGCCTACAGGCCCAGCCGAGCCGGGGACTCGCCTAAGCCTAGAGGCCCGCCGAGCACCCAGCGGCAGCCGGAGGTGGTCACCGCTGGAGGATCGGGGCCAAAGTTCCCAAAACATAGTCCCCTAAATCGGCCCTGAGCTCCAGCGGTGACCTCCTCCGGCTGCCGCTGGCTGCTCGGCAGGCCTCTAGCTTAGGCGAGCCCCGGCTCGGTTTGGGCCTACAGGCCCAGCCGAGCCGGGGACTCGCCTAAGCCTAGAGGCCCGCCGAGCACCCAGCGGCAGCCGGAGGAGGTCACCGCTGGAGGATCAGGGCCGAAGTTCCAAAACATACTCCCCTAACTCGGCCCTGAGCTCCAGCGGTGACCTCCTCCGGCTGCCGCTGGCTGCTCGGCAGGCCTCTAGGCTTAGGCGAGCCCCCGGCTCGGTTTGGGCCTACAGGCCCAGCCGAGCCGGGGACTCGCCTAAGCCTAGAGGCCCGCCGAGCACCCAGCGGCAGCTGGAGGAGGTCACCGCTGGAGGATCGGGGCCGAAGTTCCAAAACATACTCCCCTAACTCGGCCCTGAGCTCCAGCGGTGACCTCCTCCGGCTGCCGCTGGGTGCTCGGCGGGCCTCTAGGCTTAGGCGAGCCCCCGGCTCGGTTTGGGCCTGCAGGCCCAGCCGAGCCGGGGACTCGCCTAAGCCTAGAGGCCCGCCGAGCACCCAGCGGCAGCCGGAGGAGGTCACCGCTGGAGGATCGGGGCCGAAGTTCCAAAACATACTCCCCTAACTCGGCCCTGAGCTCCAGCGGTGACGACCTCCGGCTGCCGCTGGCTGCTCGGCGGGCCTCTAGGCTTAGGCGAGCCCCCGACTCGGTTTGGGCCTACAGGCCCAGCCGAGCCGTGGGACTCGCCTAAGCCTAGAGGCCCGCCGAGCACCCAGCGGCAGCCGAGGAGGTCACCGCTGGAGGATCGGGGCCGAAGTTCCAAAACATACTCCCCTAACTCGGCCCTGAGCTCCAGCGGTGACCTCCTCCGGCTGCCGCTGGCTGCTCGGCGGGCCTCTAGGCTTTGGCGAGCCCCCGGCTCGGTTTGGGCCTACAGGCCCAGCCGAGCCGGGGACTCACCTAAGCCTAGAGGCCCGCCGAGCACCCAGCGGCAGCCGGAGGAGGTCACCGCAGGAGGATCGGAGCCGAGGTTCCCAAAACATACTCCCCTAAATCGGCCCTGAGCTCCAGCGGTGACCTCCTCCGGCTGCTCGGCGGGCCTGTAGGCCTAGGCGACCCCCCGGCTCGGTTTGGCCTGTAGGCCCAAACCGAGCCGGGGGCTCGCCTGAGCTTGGAGGCCCGCCTAGCAGCCTGCTCAGCCGGAGGAGGTCACCGCTGGAGCTCCGGGCCAATGTAAGAGGGTGTTGCCATTCACATACTCACCGACATCGGCCCTTCTCCAGCGATGGCGGTCCCGCTTCCAGCGTCTTCTCTCTCCGTTGGTCGCCGGCATGACGTCACAAAAGCCTTTGACCCCGGGTCAACATGCCAGGGTCAAAGGGTTTCGTGACATCATGCCGGCGACCGGCGGAGAAAGAGAGGATGCTGGAAGCGGGACCGCCATCGCTGGAGAAGGGCCGATGTCGGTGAGTATGTGTAACCTACATCCCCCTACATTGGCTCGGGGCTCCAGCGATGGCTGTCACAGGCTGTTCGGCCGGCCTCCTAGCTCAGGCGAGCCCCCGGCTCAGCTGGGCCTGTAGGCCAAAGGCAAGCCAGGGGGCTCGCCTGAGCTTGGAGGCCGCCCGAACAGCCTGTGACAGTCGGACGACAGTCACCGCTGGAGCTCTGGGTTAATGTAGGTGAGTATATGCTCTCAACACCCATCCTTTCTAGCTCGCCCAGGAATCCAAGCTTAAGGCAAGCCCCCGGCTTGGCGTGGGCCTAGAGGTCCAGCCAAGCCGGGGACTCGACTGGGCCGGAGGCTCAGGTGAGTCTCCGGCTCGGCTGGGCCTCTAGGCCCACGCCAAGCCGGGGGCTTGCCTTAATCTTGGATACCGGGCGAGCTAGAAAGGGTGGGTGTTGAGAGCATATACTCACCTACATCGGCCTCGAGTCCTGCGCCAGTTCACAACATACTCACCCACATCTGCCCTTAAATCCTCCAGCGATGGCGGTCTCAGCTCGCAGCGTCCACTCTCTCTCCGTTGCTCGCCGGCATGATGTCACGAAAGCCTTTGACCCCGGGTCAAAGGCTTTCGTGACATCATGCCGGCGACCAACTGAGAGAGAGAGAGGATGCTGCGAGCTGAGACCGCCATCGCTGGAGGAGTTAGGGACCGATGTGGGTGAGTATGTTTTGGCAACATCCACCCTACATTGGCCCGGAACTCCAGCTGGGGCTGTCGCAGGCTGCTCGGCCGGCCTCCTAGCTTAAGCGAGCCCCGGCTTGCCTTGGGCCTACAGGCCCAGCTGAGCCGGGGGCTCACCTATGCTAGGAGTCCGGCCGAGCAGCCTGCAACAGTCGGACAACAGTCACCGCTGGGGCTCAGGGCTGATGTAGGTGACTATATGCTCTTTACACCCACCCTGCTTGCTCGGCCGGTATCCAGGCTTAGCAGAGCCCCCGGCTTGGCGTGGGCCTAGAGGCCCAGCCGAGCCGGGGACTCCGCTAAGCCTGGAGGACGTCCGAGCATGCAACTCGACCGGCCTCCATGCTCAGGCGAGTCCCCGGCTCGGCTGGGCCTCTAGGCCCAAGCCGAACCGGGGGCTCGGCTAAGCTTGGATACCGGCCGAGCAAGCAGGGTGGGTGTGGAGAGCATATACTCACCCACATCACCCTCGAGCCTTCCACCAAGTTCCAAAGATACTCACCGACATCCGCCCTTAGGTCCTCCAGCGATGGCGGTCCCGCGTCCTCTCTCTCTCTCTTCGTCTCCGCCATGAACTCAATCAACGGCTTTCACCCAGCCAGGTGCGCGCGCATCCCACCGCCGCAAGAACACCAAAAGCGTCTTGCGAGGTAGGATGCGCACACAGCTGGCTCCACGCGCGCCTCCCGCCAAAACAGTTTGTGGAGTTTGCGCGCGCCTCCGCCGCTGAACCACCAATGAAAGCGCGCGAAATCACCACAAGAAATCTGAGCCCGGGGCTTTAAACTTGGTGTTTAAAGAAATTTATTCAAAATAGTCACTAAAAATATTTAACGTTTCTTGATGCTTCTGTGTTTTCCTTTCGACAAACATTCATACACACCACACTTTTCAATAGACTGCCCTCTGGGCAGGCTTTACACCTAGTATATATATATATAAATATATACAGTATCTGACAGAAGTCAGTACACCCCTCACATTTTTGTAAATATTTTATTAATTCTTTTCATGTGACAACACTGAAGAAATGACACTTTGCTATATTGTAAAGTAGTGAGTGCACAGCTTGTATAACAGTGTAAATTTACTGTCCCTCAAAATAATTCAACACACACAGACATTAATGTCTAAACCGCTGCTAGCAAATGTCCAAATTGGGCCCAAAGTGTCAATATTTTGAGTGGCCACCATTATTTTCCAGCACTGCCTTAACCCTCTTGGGCATGGAGTTCACCAGAGCTTCACAGGTTGCCACTTGAGCCCTCTTCCATTCCTCCATGATGGCATCACGGAGCTGTTGGAGACCTTGCGCTCCTCCACCTTCCATTTGAGGATGCCCCAGAGATGCTCAATACGGTTTAGATCTGGAAACGTTGGTCGTTGTATACAGGATTTTTATTTTATGTAGATATAATAAAGCAACGTTTTACATTTTTCTAAGACCTTGAGCGCATCCTTCAAATTGGTTCCACTGGATATTTTCAGGATTACTGCACCCTGGCACTAAATAGATTTCTGTGGGCAAAGGCAGGCACTGGTAGATATTATTTATCTATACAGCCATATATATTTTAATTTGAATATACATTAGATTTTTTATAATTTTTATTTATTTTTTATTTTTATCTACAGATCTTTAAATTTGTATATATATATATATATATTCACAATATCCAGCAACACAGAGACTGATTAAAAAAATAAATAAAGCATAATTTTTATTGATTATTTTCTCTTGAACGACATTTCAGTCCCAAAGGACTATTTTCAAGACATCTTAAATCACACATAAATATATATATATATATATACTGTGTATTTTAAATCAGTCTCCCTGTTGCTGGATATTTTGTATTTGTATTTTGGGGCATCCTTTTTCCAGGTGCCGGAGCTGTATGTGGGGCAGAGAAGGTTTGCGGAGTTTGTGTTCATTTATATATTTATCTCTGCTAGAAAGCCACACAGGGTTATTCAGAGAGTGGGAAAAGCAGGAGAATGACTGGAGAATGACAGAAGAATGAAAAATTCTAGGTCAAAATAGCCAAACCAGAAAAATTCTCCCTTTCATCTCACTTTCCAAATCGGCTATTTTGACCTAGAATTTTTCATTCTCCAGTCATTCTCCTGCTTTTCACGCTCTCTGAATAACCCAGACGGTGTGGCATAGCATTGATTTTAGGGTTCTGTGTAATAACAGATCCAGGATGCATAAAAGTGAGACAGAGGTCATTTGCATAACCTACCCAGAGTTCCTTGCTGCATATGGGGAATGTGGCACAGTAGCTCTGGGGTGCAATTCTTTGAATTGCTGTGATGTGCAGGTGGCTTCTGCAATAATAAACACACTTATTATAGTATGGAGGCTTTTTATCTCACTTTTAGACCTCCACCACAACCCTTGTAGACATTTAAATATTTATATATATATTACAGTTGTGTTCAAAATTATTCAACCCCCAATGCTGTAAAGGGTTTTAGGGAATTTAGTGTACATTTGTAATTGTATTCAGAATGAAATCCTACAAGGACTTTTTAAAGAACCATATGCAACTAAAATGACATCAATTGGTTTTGTAATAAAGTAGTAAATGTTTCTTTTGTGAATTCTTCATTGACACAATTATTCAACCCCTTAAAAAGACTACCACTCTGAAGAACAGAGGTTCATTCAAGTGTTTTCAATCAGGTATTGAAAACACCTGTGGATGTCACGGAGCAGCAATAAAGCATAATAAGCACCAATTAGGCAGCTTTAAAATGACTGTGATACTCAGCTCCTTCTAGACATTTACTGGTGTGGTTACAAACATGGTGAAGTCAAGAGAATGGTCCAGGAAGACAAGAGAAGAGGTGATTACTCTTCACAGGAAGGGCAATGGCTATAAGAAGATTGCAAAGATGTTAAACATACCAAGAGAGACCATAGGAAGCATCATTCGCAAATTCAAGGCAAAGGGCACTGTTGAAACGCTACCTGGTCATGGCAGAAAGAAGATGCTGACTTCGACTGCTGTGCGCTACCTGAAGCGTAGAGTGGAGAAAAGTCCCCGTGTGACTGCTGAGGAACTGAGAAAAGATTTGTCAGATGTGGGTACTGAAGTTTCAGCTCAGACAATACAGCGCACACTGCGTAATAAAGGCCTCCATGCCAGAACTCCCAGGCGCACCCCCTTGCTGTCTCCAAAGAATAAGAAGAGTCGACTGCTGTATGCCAAAAGTCATGTGGACAAACCACAGAAGTTTTGGGATAGTGTTCTGTGGACTGATGAAACAAAATTAGAACTGTTTGGGCCCATGGATCAACGCTATGTTTGGAGGAGGAAGAACAAGGTCTATGAAGAAAAGAACACCTTGCCTATTGTGAAGCATGGCGGGGGGTCAATCATGCTTTGGGGCTGTTTTGCTTCTGCAGGTACAGGGAAGCTTCAGCGTGTGCAAGGTACCATGAATTCTCTTCAGTACCAGGAGATATTGGATGACAATGTGATGCAGTCCGCCACAAACCTGAGGCTTGGGAGACGTTGGACCTTTCAACAGGACAATGATCCCAAGCATACCTCCAAGTGCACTAGAGCATGGTTGCATATTAAAGGCTGGAACATTTTGGAGTGGCCATTGCAGTCACCTGACTTAAATCCGATTGAGAACCTCTTGTGGGACTTAAAGAAAGCAGTTGCAGTGCGCAAGCCTAAGAATGTGACTGAACTGGAGGCTTTTGCCCATGACGAATGGGCGAAGTTACCCGTAGATCGCTGCAAGACACTTGTGTCAAGCTATGCTTCACGTTTAAAAGCTGTTATAACTGTAAAAGGATGTTGTACTAAATACTAAGATTGAATGTCACTTGCGGGTTGAATAAAACTGATAATGATGTGAGCACAGAAAAGACATTTGTGGTTATTTCATTATAAATGTTATGTTATATTTGTCTGACCTACAAGTGCCTCTTTGATTTAATTGTAAGCAAGATGACTGAATGATCAAAATCAATGTCAAACTGGCCAAAACACTCAATTTCAGTGGGGGTTGAATAATTTTGAACACAACTGTATATTTCTAACTATCTGTTTATCTAAATATCTATATATATTTCAATTTGTTTATCTCTATTTGTATCTATCTATCCCATATCTATCTATCTATCTATCTATCTCATATCTATCTATCTATCTATCTATCTCATATCTATCTATCTCATATCTATCTATCTATCTATCTATCTATCTATCTATCTATATATCCCATATATATCTATCTATCTATCCCATATCTATCTATCTATCTATCCCATATCTATCTATCTATCTATCTATCTATCTATCTATCTATCTATCTATCTATCTATCTATCTATCCCATATCTATCTGAGAGGGTGGTGGATACATGGAACAGCCTTCCAGTTGAAGTGGTAGAGGCCAAAACAGTAATTGAATTTAAGCAAGCATGGGATAGGCATAAGGCTATCCTAAACAAAAGATAAATCCAGGTAAAGTATCCATGTAATTGGGCAGACTAGATGGGCCGAAAGGTTCCTATCTACCGACATTTTTCTATGTTTCTATGTTTCTATCTATCTATCCCATATCTATCTATCTATCTATCCCATATCTATCTATCTATCCCATATCTATCCCTTATCTATCTATCTATCTATCTATCTATCTATCTATCTATCTATCTATCTATCCCTTATCTATCTATCTATCTATCTATCCCATATCTATCTATCTATCTCTCTATCTATCTCATATCTATCTATCTATCTATCTATCTATCTATCCCTTATCTATCTATCTATCTATCTATCTATCTATCTATCTATCTATCTATCTATCTATCTATCTATCTATCCCTTATCTATCTATCTGTATTATCTAGACATCTGTCTGGTTTTCTGTCTTTGTGACTATTTCATGGTTTGTAGATGTATATCTCCAATTAAGATGAATCCTTTTCGCTTGTCAGGCAGGTAGAAAACCGCACTGGAGGTCTTACCATTTTATCAGTTGACTGTGACCTCTCTCCAGGCTTTTGCCCTCTAAGGTCGAAGATGCAGTTTTAAAGGTCAACCTCAGACCTTCCGATCAGGAATCATCATATTTCTTTCTAAGGGGTTTCATTTAATATAACAGATCTCTAAAGACATTGGGCCAGGGTGTAAAATTGGTTTCTGGTTTCTTTCTTCGGCAATGATTTTCTATGTGTACAGCATTTCTAATAAAAAATCCCAAGGTTCCAAAAATAGCAGCAGGATGAAAACCAAAAGCACTTTATATATTAGTATATACAAACATAATAACATTCCGAGATGGATAAAAGCAGAGGTTTAACTTGATAAGTGAAGCATAAATATTAAATAACACATTGTGCTGTCATTGGTGCAAAATGGTGAAAATAATGTGTCTAAGACATAATAATAATAATAATATTAGAAATGAATAAAATAAACTCAATGATGTTTCTGTAGAGATGGATAAAAAAATGACATCATAAACTTATTATATAATGTTCATTAAGTTTATTGTGATTTAATGTGAATCTCCTGTCATATTGCTGCCCCCGCCCCAATTTCATGGTTTCAAATCTCAAACATTACAATTTCTGTATTTGATAGACTGAACCACATTGTCACCGGACAAAGTAAATTCCTGAAAGACTTCACCTTAACATCTGATTTGCCTGATTTTAGGAATATTGTAACAGTGTGATAGGGGAAAGGTGATAGATCACTGTTTTCTCAGCAGGCAAATGGAGAAAGCCCTTTTCCCCTATAGGGAAACTCTCAGGTGTCTGCTGATTGAGACTGCCTTGTCTTTTATACAGTACTATGGTTCCCTCTGGGAGAGAAGTCTTTCTGGCTGGGACCAGCAAAGGGGGGAGCAAGCAAACCCTACATTTCCTAAGGGAAGAAAAAACTCTTTATGTTGTTGGTTACTTTACTGGTAAGCGGCTTAGCCGCCTAGTATTTTAGGCAAGGGTAGAACAAATGTTTAGTTAGTCTCAAAATTAAGGAGTAGGCTATTGATTTATGCTCGTTTTGTTTTTGTTTATTTGGAGGCTCTTCCTGTACTGTGGCTAGAAAATAAAGTAAATCCTAAACAGTGAAGGGTCTGTGCTTTGGCAATGCCTATATATATATGTATAAAATTTCTTCATATGTCCTGAGGAAAGCTCTGATCCGGAGCTGAAACGTTGACCCCTTATGGAGAAATAAAGGTCTAAATTGTTTTATACAGTCCTGGAGTGCCGCTGCAATATTTATTGTTTATATAATATATTTCAAAGCCAAACTCCCATTCTTCATCTTACATAATCAAGGAATGCAAGGGATCACCTCCGGTTATATTATAGGACTAAAAGAAATACAGTATTGAGTCTGGGAATTAGTTAATTAAAAAAGGATTGTTATTCATCTAATATTCCCCTCTGTCCATTTAAGGCTCCTATTCTGCTCCATTAACCCCTTGGCTGCAGATGATGCATGGGGGACGTCCTGGGGATTCCTCAAAACTTTAAGTTAGACTGTCCCATGGGACACCACCTGGTGCACATAATCCATTGCGCTGGTCCTTTAGAACCCTGCATCTCTGATTTTTGCATTGCACAAGGTCAAGTGAGGTTACATTGGAAAGGTCAGAGTCTGGCCTTTCCAACAATATCAAATACGAGCAAGTAATATGTATAAATATTTTTTTTTTTTAAAAAACACAATGTAAAATATTACTTTTTACCAATTTGCGCTGCGTTACGGGGAAAGGTGCCGAGGGAGCGCCTGCCCAGAACATCAAGCTAAAATGGGGACTCTACAGGAAAAAAGGCAGGTGCAGATTTTCCCCGTTAGCATCCCCATTTTAGTGCACACCAGGGAATAGGGCCATTGTTGGCAGAAAATAAGTAAATAGTTTCAGTTGATAAATGCTTCTTTCGCCAGGCTGGTTGTATAAAGGATTACTTTAAAGACCACTGGAATGACCTTTGAAGTAAATCAATACATGAGGCAAAGGATGCACTTGGAAGCAACATTTTGTTTTTCCAGCATACCACAGCTGAAGTAGCTTAATTTGCTATTATAGCAAGTGATAAATAAATCCAATTATTTTTCTTTATAATTAAATTGGATACACAATCGAAATTTGAAAGATCTGCCTGTTAAACAATTACATAACAAGCATTTGCTATTTTGCATTTTTAAAGTCACCAACTGAATATGCCATGGCATACAAGATAGTATATTAAAAAATAGCGGCCGTTCTATATATTTATTACATTAAAATACCAAGTATGATTCATTACAGAGTGTAGAAACTTTATTACTCATTAAAAAAACAAACTTTAAAGCCTTTCATTACCAAATACTCCTGGTTGTGCCATTTATTTAAACCATAGGGACCTATATTTCAACCTAGAGCCCGATTTATTTATTTATTTATTTGCAAAGTATTTTACCAGGAAGGATACATTGAGATTGCTCTCGTTTTCAAGTATGTCCTGGGTTCAAGAACATTGAAATTTTACAATCGTTACAGAGATACAAAGTAATAAATGCAAGATATTAAAAACAAACACAAATATACAGATTAACATAGAAAATAAATATGTACAGTAAGTAATATAGTCACTATGTTACATGTTTACAGGTGCATTCTGTATATAGTCACTATGTTACATGTTTACAGGTGCATTCTGTATTGAGGTATGTTAATAGGGATTTCTTGAGTGACTTAAGACTGGGGGAAGATTTGATGGTGTCTGGGAGGTTATTCCATAATTGCGGCGCTCTGTAGGAAAATGAGCATCGAGACACTTTCTTTCTGTATTGTGGTATTGCAAGTAAGGTGCAGGTCCTGGATCGGAGGTTATAGGATCAGGGAACTGCTAGGGAAAGCAGCCTATTTAGGTAGGGTGGTAGCTTCCCAGAAAAGCTCTTAAACACCAGGTTGGAAAGGTGAAGAGTGCGACTAGATTCCAGTGATGGCCAGTTTAGCTCTTTTAACATGTCACAATGGTGGGTCATGTAGTTACATTGTAGCACAAAGCGGCAGAATGAGTTATACAATGTAGTAAGTTTCTAAAGGTGTGTTTGCGGGGCCGCTGCATACACTACATCTCCATATTCAATAGCCGGCATAAGCATTTTTGTACAATCTGCTTTCTTACCGCGGGGCTCAGGCAGGATTCGTAGCGGCTCATCAACTTGTGCGTTGACTGTTATCTATTCACGTCTTGCTACCAAAGACTTTTTGCTGACCAACCTGCACAGTTAGCAACTGAATATTTTGAAGCTGCTTGTGGATACCAGCAGTGGAGCTGCACAACACCACTGATATCAGCTCCTGGAGTCCAGAAGGCTCCATGGACCAAGCGCAACCCATCTTGATTCATGTAGAAGAGCGGAAGGACACTGGGAACTATTTGCTGCCAGTGTTCTGTTGCTGGCACAGAGAAGACAAAGCACGTGACACAATCTGCTTTGCAGGACCTGAAGTACATTTTGGATTTGTTAATTTTGGTAACACTAAAGGACTAAACACAAGAGAACAAATACCCAATATGTGAAATAAAAAGAAACAGCGTTAAAACCTAGAGACATACAGGGTGACAGGATTGATGTCTAAATTGGAATTTAATTACTCCCCAAGGAGAAGTCAGTCCTGCTTAAAAAGGTATGGGAGTGGCTTATTTTAATGGTTTTCAATGTAAACAAAGTGTGTAAACGTGTTAAAAATAGAAATTCTAAGTAAAAATAAAATTCTCTAAATAACCAAAAACAAAACAGCACTGACACACACACAGCTTGTTTATTAGGTTTTGCACCCATGGAACGTTTGTTAATTACAGAGTAAATCATGGTAAAAAGCCAATTTGTAGGCTCTTTGTCATGAACCAGTTAAGGAACTTCCAAAACGTGTAGATGAGGACCTTAAGGACAAGCAGGACCAGATCACTGTGTAAACACCAGAATTGTGCAGGCCTATGAAAATCAGATATTTAAAATAGCATTTAACGGAAATGTCATATATTCCCAATTGTTTTTTTTTGTCGCATAAAAACCTTCAAGGTTACAGTTGCAGCACACATACAAACCAACGCTTTGAATCACAAAATCAATGGCCCACAGATTCAACCAAATAAATATTTGCCTTGGCTGTTTTCATATGTAGAAGAACTTCAAAACACTGCTAAATACAGGATAATTGCGTAGTTAATGGTAGATGTTTGACTGACGCATTTCGCCTGCTCATAATTCCTCTGTATCATTTATAACTTGTAAGTTTTTAATCTTAATGTGTTAATATTGCATTGTGAGAGGTACAATGAAAACAGTTACATGACAATTCTCATCTAAAACTATCAATAAATTAAATAGAATAAAATGATACATTGTATTTAACCACTTCTCACCCATAATCGAGTTATCTCTATTTTGCATTGTAATGCATTGAAAAGCACTCATTAGCATATCAAAAGACCATTTTTACAAATTTTTACCCCCTTCACTACCAAGTGATTTTCCAAAAAAACATTGTCAGAAACCAGTGCTTTTTTGAAAAATCATTTTTAATGAATTATACTGTAAGACATATTTAGAAATACTCCCAATTAATATATTAATGTGCTAACATATTTGGCCAGTAGATGGTGCCATCTACTGCCAAATTAAGTTAAAGTTGCGGCAAATGTCTTGGCTTTGCTGAATGTCTGATGTCAGGACAACCAGTTAGGTGATTTTACACAGTTTTAGCTCTTTGGGCATTATGCTCACAGAACTAAAACTATGGGGCACGTCCTGCTACCCAAAAGCAAATGAAATTCGTTTGCAGCAAACAAATTTCATTTGCTTTTGGGCTGCAGAACAGCAGATCGAGATAACTCAGGGCACCAGAGTGTGCCTTTGAAGCCCACAATATCTTAATCTCGGTAGTGAAGGGGTTTAAAACAGATTAGTGTGCCCCCTTTGGAGAAAAAAAATCATTTTTTATGTGTCTCCAAGCACCCTGGAGAGACCTAAAACCATTTGCAAACAGCAGCCCTAAACCTCACTGTAACAAAAAGTTCAGATTACTGCTGCATTACAGCTGCCAATGAGAGGGCAGAACATGGGGGGGAGCTCTGGGGTCACTCATTGCTGTACAGGAATAAGATTTGTGGGGTTATAATGACCGAAAATCTCTGTACAGTACAGATACAAGGTGGGCCTATAATTTCCATATACAGGTATTATGCCCCATACAGATATTATTTTTATACTATTTTGGTATTTTTTGGAAGCTGCATTGATAATAATCTCATTATGATCACTAAAAATCTGCATAAGGAGGAAATCTCACCATTTACTGTATATATAACACAAATGCTATTTCAGGATGTATGATAATAATGCAGACCCTGTTTGAATTTGTGTAAGATAAGGGACACCATCTAGAGCTCAGAATCTTACATTTCATTATTATTTCTGTAAAGGATAAACGAATACATGGAAAATTGAGCAAATTAACATTATTTACGTTTTTCTCAGAAAAACAATATCTGTGAAAAAATCTCTATTTTACCCCATTTTTAATTGTTAATGTCACATCCCATGTTTGAAATAAAAATTATGATAGCATTTATTTCAACCAAAATGGTACTGAAGGAGTTAAAAATATTAAAGTGTAACAAAATATTTTTTATATAACCTTCCAATTAACTCTTCTACATAAAAAGTGAATACATTTTAAGTACGACTTATAATCATACAAACCACAACAGAAAGTTCAAAGCCTGCTGCCACTGACGGAGGAGACTTTCTGTATGTGTTTATTATTGTAATTCTTCGACGCCCACGTGCAATGCTATTAAGAATAATTAACAGTAAAATGGAATGAGCAATGAAAGTGGAACTTCTCCTTTTATGTCTAACATACACAATATGTAATTGGTGAAAAAACAGAGCATATAAATATTGATGTGTTTAATGTTTTTGATTGTTTCTAAGACAAACAGGCTTACTGGTGAGAAAACTTGTATATGTGGTGAAATAAAGCATAATAGAAACCACTAAAGGGAATATACATGGAATAAATATCATAGAAATATTCGTTTCATTTCGTTCGAAATCGCAATTTTGCCGAAATTTATCGATTCATATTTTGGAAGCACTTCTGAAATAACGAATCAGTTCTGACCAAACCGGAACAAAAACGGAATGAAATAGAATATAACGAATTGATTCAGTTTCTACGAATCGATTCGTTATTTCATTCTCATAGATTCAGCAGCACAACGTCCCTGTCCGTGGTGCTAAATCTGTTGTACTCAGCACCACAGGCCATGGACATTGCTATGGTGGCGTTCGGTGCAGTTCGGCAGCAGAGAAAATCCCCATTGACAAGTAATGGTTAATCTATCCAGAGAATGCCAAACAGCACCAAAATGCCAGTGAAATGTCCTGATTTTCAGTGGTTCCTTTGACAGGTTTAAACAGGCGATAGGTTTCAATGTTAAAAAAAATCCCTGTTTTTATTCAATATTTATTCAACCATTTATTCTTTTCTTTTGTAAGAAAAAGCCTTTTTATATATTGATTTTTTTTAGATTTTGAGTAGTTTTTTGTATTTTTTGGTGAAATTTTAGGATTCCTAATTATTTTAAAAACGACAAGACTTTTTTTCCTTTGCCGAGACAATCTTTCTGATTCAATTTATTTTGATACACGAATATGGAATCAGTGTATTTAAAGATATCTAGCACTACCTCTGTTTATGGTCCAACTACAGTCTGGTTTATCTGCTTGTCAGATATTTTTCCCAGTAAAAAATCCATCTACTTCTCTGATATGATATCCAGGATATTTTCTCAAGCTGTGAAACAGTTTAAAGCTGAAGGACTAGTCTTCCATTCACTATCTTCATTCATATTCCTTGCACCTACATTGTTTCCTACTAGGCTTGTGCACCGATTTTTTTTTCGGTTCGATTCGGTTCGATTTTTCGGAATTTTAAACTTTTCGATTAGGCTCGTTTCGACCGATTTCTGTTTCGATTCGGTTCGGCTCCACTTGTTTTTCGTGTACATTTTTTTCCGGAATATCGACCATTTTTCGTATTTTCTTGTCACTTTGCTCGTTTTTGTATCGACTTTTCGTAATTTCGGAAATTTTCGCTTTTCGGAATTGTACATGTTTTCGGAATATCGACCGTTTTTCGTATTTTCGTGTCACTTTGCTCGTTTGTTGTATCGACTTTTCGTAACTTCGAAAATTTTTGTTTTTTCGGAACGTCTGTTCTCCTCGTTTCAAAGCAATAAATTTCGATTTGACACATTTCAAGTCCATTCGAAAATTCCGAAAATATTTCGTTTCGGCTCGGAAAACTTTTCGGATCTGCCATTTTCGGATCTAAAAATTTTAGGAAATTCGGCCGCATCCGAAAACACGAATCGGGAAATTTCGTGAAAATTCCGAAATTCCGAAACCCGAAACGCACATCCCTATTTCCTACTGTCTACTTACCATCGTACCCATACCCACAGCACTCAATCTATGTTGACCTCTTATTTCCACCATGATCTCATCCAGTAACTTCCATTTTCAGTAACCAAATCTTTCTCGTCTGCGAAACTGCAAGCTCCTTGTCTGCCAGCTCATCTTTAACAGACTTAACTAAATCAATATCTTTCTAATTGGCCCATCCCAATACCCTGTTACCCCGTTTTGGCATAAACATGCTCTGATCTACTCATTTACATCCTCAGTGCCAAGATCTTATTTAACTTGAGAACTATCAAGGCACTTTTTAAAACATCTTTTAAATAGACTGCCTGGCTGAAAAAGTAACCAAGTATCATACAAGCCTGCTATGATCTGTCGTTGCTTCAGTTGGTCAGGTCTATATTCAGCAACATTATGTACCCAAAAATGAGGTCATGTGACTCCCTGAATATACTGAATGAGCAGGTTTTTCCATCAATGGGAAATGGCACAGCGGGCATATTCCAAGATGGCAATGCCAGGATTCATCAGGCTTGAGGCTTGAGACATAATTTTCACACATGGATTGGCCATCACACAGTCCAGACCTTAACCCCATTGAGAATCTTTGGGATAATGTGCTGGAGAAGACTTTACGCAGCGCCACGACTCTCCCATCATCAATACAAGATATTGGCTACAAATTAATGCGACTCTGGACGCAAATAAATGCTGTGACATTGCATGAACTTATTGAAATGACTCCACAGTTAATTTGTGCCGTAATCAAAGCAAAAGGTGGTCCAACAAAACATAAGAGTGTGTGACTTATTTTGGCCAGGCAGTGTATATGCTCTGCAAACCTCTACCCCATTCTTCATTTCACCCAATCTCACATTCTCTCTCTAATCCTGTCCTACCCTTTTCTCAACAATGTTTATTTTCATACTCCCTCCTAATAATTGTAACTCAATGCATCTTAGCTCCCAACTAGCACTACAACAAGCTGTCTATTTAATGCACCTTCATTTCATCTAGAGAGCGTCTTTGTTCCAGTGCAGACTCTGCTATTGGGGCCAACCAGTAATGACAATCAATTGATAGTGATAATGAATGTTGACAGTTTTATTCTTTGATGATGGTAAATATTCCACTTAGCAGTGTTAGGGATATTTTTTGTTTAGCTTTTTCTTTCCTGTTCAGAGTCCCGCTGGTCTATACCCAATTTATTGTTGGCTCTAAAGAAGCTAATGAGAGCTGCCGAGCATAGAAAGCGCTTGGGTCATTTCTTGAATCTGTCCTTGCTGAAGCCACTTTAGGCATGCCCAGTCTAACAGAGTCAGTTTCACTGCCCATTAACGCTTCACTAACCATCACTGATTTGTTCAAATCATCTCAGTTCATTTTTCATTTATTTATCGAAAACAACATTATGATCTCTTTTTTCTCTTTCTACTGTTCAACTCTGTTGTAGTCTCAATCCTTAAAGCTATTTATCCTTCTTCAAGAAAAGATATCAGACCATCGTGCTTGACATTTCCATGGATGACTGCACACTCATCATTTACATTCCTGGGTCTATAAATATATATTAAGATCTGCTATTTATAGCTGCTGAGGTGCACAATGAGTTATGCTTTATATTGCGTTAATATAGGTTGGTTCTGTAAAATGGAACTTTTGGAAAGTCTACTAATTATTTAGTAAAGAAATCCGTAAAAAATAATATAAAAGCATTGCTCAAGTCCTTTACCAGGACGATGAAACTCACCTTCCACTTGGTAAACTGACATATTTTCCATTAGGACTCACAGACTTATACTTAGTGTCCAAAATTTTTAAGTCTCCAAAGGACTAGAACAACTGGTCACTCAAGACTTACACAGTTATTCAGAGAAATGTCACCAACGGTACGCAGTGTACACCAGCTGCAGGGAGGGGCCAAGGCAGCCCATTGAAGTCTACGGGGCGTACCAGTATGCCTTGCAGCTTCATGGCCCTCCTGCCATGCAGACGGCGTAGTATGTCCAGTGGCGTTAACAGGTTAAACCTGTCGAATGAAACCATTGACATTTCGGTGCTGTTCCATGGTCTCTAAATAGATTAACCATTACTTCTCTATGGGGAGTCCACTGCTGTCGAAGATCAGTGTATTTTGCTGGCAATTTGCCAAGATTTGGCAAACTGCCAGGTTTTTGAATAGCCGAATGGCCAGGAAATTGCACCGTACGGTCCATTTTCAGAGCCAATTTGGTGCTCTCTGAATAACCCTGTTAGTATAAAGCAAAGCAGTATTTTGGAGCCATAGCATTTCTATCCTGCACAGGGGACCATTCTTAAGCCTTTGTGCAGGACCGAAAATGATGAAACTCCTTTATAAAGCTCCTTTTCATACCAAACCTTCAGTGACTGTTCCTTCTATTCCTATGGAGACATTTGTTGTGGCTGGTGATCCTGGTTCTGCTGAAGCCTTGGATGGGTGAGTACTTCTCTTGTTTAAGCACAGAGAAACTTTCCCAATAAGTACCTTCTCTGTGGAGGACCGGAAACATTAAGGCTCCATAAAAAAGCTTCTTTTCATACCAAATTTTTAGCAGCCAGTCCTTCTATGCCCATTGAGCAATTTTTTCATGATTGGTGACCCTGGGAAATCTTGAACCTTGGATGGTGGAGTATAACTTCCCTTGTGTGCGCTCACAGGAACTTTCTCAAGCAACTCTTCTCTGTGCAAGACCGAAAACAATGCGGCTCCATAACAAAGCTCCCTTTCATACCAAACCTTAAGTGGCTGGTCCTTCTATACCCATGGGGAAATGTTATGTGATTGGTGACTTTGGGTCTTCTGGAACCTTGGATGGCTGAGTATAACTTCTCTTGTTTATGCACAGAGAACCATTCTTACGCCACCCTTCTCTGTGAAGGACCTAAAATGTTGCGGCTGCATAATAAATTTTGTTATCCTACCAAGCCTTGAGTTACCATTCCGTCTATTCCTATGGAGCCATTTCTTGTGGTGAGTGTCCCTGGGACTGATAGAACTTTGGACGGCTGAATATAACTTCTCATGTGTACACAGATGACCATTCCCAACTGACCCTTCTCTGGTCAGGACCGAAAATGTTGAAACTCCGTAATAAAGCTCCTTTATGTACCAAACCTTGAGGGACAGGTCCTTCCGATCACTGTCTTCAAGAACCACTAACTGGCCAGGTTTTAAGGATCACCTTGGGGAAATACAGACTGAATACTGAAATCACTGAGCAACAAATCATATCAACTGTGTTGTACTTTCGATTTCTTGGGAACCTGGTCTGGTAGCAGGCCCTGAGGACAGGTTTGGGAAACACTTTTCTATTCCTATGGGGAGTGTCTTGTGGTTGGTGACCCTGGGACTGCTGGAACCTTGGATGGTTGATCACAACATCTCTCTGTGCCCCTCACCCCCTCACTTCCTTGTACCTTTGCTGGCTGTTCCAATCTGCCAATAGTTAAACGTTGTCACTGGATTCAGAATTGACACAATGGAATCCTAGAATGCTTCACATTAAACAGGTAGATGTGAAGAGGAACAATGAGCTGAGTGGGTTTAGAATGACGAAGGAGGGGGAAGCAGCTGTACATTGCTTTCAAAAGCTTATTCTTCTGCACTGATTCATAGTGAGGCATAGAAACCTCAATATATTCCCTCTTTTTTTCTAAATATTAATGATAAAAATGACTCACACACTTTGTATAAAAACTGTGAATGTACATCTTTTCTATAGGTCCCTTTACTTCATTTCCGCCATCCCATTGTCACATAATGTCATACAACGCCTGAGGCAATCATTTCATAACGTCCGTGCAGCCGATCGGCAATATATTCAATGCAACCCTTTGTTATGTATTTATAGACTTTGTTCCGTGGAAGCAGAAGTCCGACAGACGATAAGTTGGATCGTGTATTTCTATTCAGACTTTTTATTCTCAAAGCTTCGTAAAGCCATTTGTTGAGACTCGTCGCCTTCTGTACATGACAGGTGTTCTTGTAATTCTTTAAATTTAATCTGTTGCATTGAACGTGTGTGTTTTTGATTCGGGCACATATATATTACTCTGATGTGTTAATTATGTTGTTATTTTATACGGATAAAGATGTTATTTTTTATTTGTGAGTTTAGATTTCTATAATTAAACATACATGCCAGAGTCAGTTACAGTTACACCTACTGCCCTGCATGTATTAGGGTTAGGGTTAGTATTACACAAAGAGTGAGATTTTTCTGTTACTAAAATCGTTCTGAATTGATCTGAAAATATTTTATCATTTTTGTTCATTTAGCCGATTCGAAAGTTCAAATGCACCCGAATTCCTGGAAAGCCATTATTTCATCTGAAAATCAATTTGGACAAAACTATACAAAACAAAATGCACATAACTAGTATATACATAAAATGTTTAATAATAACATAGTTACATAGGCTGAAAAAAAGACATCCGTCCATCAAATTCAGCCTTTCACCAGTTATCTACTGCTGTTGATCCAAAAGAAAGCAAAAAACCCAGTCTGAAATGCTCGCCAAAATGCAACATATTGGGAATAAATTCCTTCTTTACCCTAGAATGGCGTCAGATTTCTCCTTAGATCAAGAAGCTTTTACCCACATATTAAATATTATGACCCTTAATATTATGTTTTTGCAGGAAGTCATCCAGTCACTGTTTAAAAGTCTCTACAGACTCTGACCCAACCACTTCAACAGGCAAAAAATCCCACACTTCAACAGGCAGAAAATCCCACAGCTTTATTGTTCTCACTGTAAAAAAATCCTTCGTATGCATTATGCTGAATTTCATTTCATCCAGTCTGGTCTGGATGACCCTGTGTCCTATGTATAGTCATATTAATGAATAGGTTTCCAGACAATGGTTTATAATGGCCCCTTATATATTTACGATTCCAAATGAGAAAATCTGAATTGCCGCCACTTATCTCTAGGATACATATTGAAATACTGTCTGTATTATTCTGCCAAGTACATATTTAGCTTCTGCAGACTCCTTGGTCATGGAATGTAGAGTGGAAAAGTCAGAAGGGAATTACTGAGCTTAGAAAGTTGGAGGTCGTTTTAGTATTTGTATAAGTACCAGTGGTGTATTTAGGTTTTGTGCTGCCCTAGGCCTGACTAAACTCGTGCACCCCCTAATTTAAATTTGAGGCACCCCTTTCTGTCAAGGGCGCACCTCTTCCTGGTTATTCCCCACCCTTCCTCTTTAAGCTCCACCTTTTCCTCTTAGAGCTCCGCCTTTTCCTCTCTTTATTTTAAAAGTGGATACCAAGTGCCTACTTGTATATTTTGTATACCATTTCAAATGTATCTATTGAGATAAATAAAATTATGAAATGTTTAAATTCAAACATTTTTACAAAGAACAGCCACGCATGTCAAGTATACTGGATGACAGCCACTCTAATTGGTTGAACAATAAAATCCACAGAAACGTGCAATGCATATGAGTGTATCACAGAGCTGCACAGCAATAAAACCCACAGAAATGGGCACTGTGTATGAGCATATCAGAACTGCACAGCATTAAAACTCACAGTAATGTGCAGTGTGTATGAGCGTATCCCAGAGCTCCAGGGCAATAAAACTCACAGTAATATGCAGTGTGTATCACAGAATCCACAGCAATAAAACTCCCAGCAATGCAATGTGCGGTGTGTGTGTCAGCGTATCAGAATCCACAGCAATAAAACTCCCAGCAATGCAATGTGCGGTGTGTATGAGTGCATCAGAATCCACTGCAATAAGACTCCCAGCAAACCGAGTGGATATTAGCACACAGCAATTATTTATTCTATATTTACCGGCCTCCGTCCGCGGTAGGGCTGTATGCAGAGTCAGCAGGGACTGTGTACGGACTCAGCAGGAGCCATCTTGTCAGCAGTGGGGTGCCACTGCCAGAGGGTGCATCGTGGCTTTGATTCCCTTCCCGGTGGGTTTCAGTCCAGAATAGAGTGAGAGTCCGTGTTAACGAAAGGGCGGGCAGCTGCGTGCGTGTCACGTGGTTCAGCCAGTCAGGTGGTACTGAGGCTCAGAACGACCTGACTGGCCGGACCGCATGACCTGCACACACGCAGCCTCACCAGGAGCCAGGCAGCTCAATGACAAATTTCTATCACTGCAGTGCTGGTTAAGGAAAGGTCCACTTTAAACAGCAGTAAGCAGACAGGGCTTCATATTCTGCTGATACCCCCCCTTTACCTGCCATTTACTGTCATCTTCTCTCTCTGCACACAAATCACATCCTCCTCCCCTCTCCTAGAGCTGCTGTGGGGCAGGGGAGGAGCTATGGAGGGAGGAGAGGGGGATTTTTATTCTATTCGATTTTATTCCATATGCAAACGCCCTGCTCCGCTGCTCGTTGTTTGAGAACACAGCTCAAAGCTGACACACAGTGACAGTGGCACCTCCTAGTACCCCCTAATGACACCCAAATAATCACTGGTACCTAGGGTGGCCCGCCCTCCGCCACTCCCCTAAGTACACCACTGCTCTGTGATATGCTCACACACAAGTTTAGCGAACTGCCAGCTAGTACGGTGCTGTTTGAAGGCAGTGCAAATCCCCATAGAGGTAATGGTTAATCTATTCAGAGAACACAAAACAGCAGAGAAATGGCAGTGAAATACCCTGATGTTCGGTGGTTTCAATCAGCAGGTTTTTATTCAGGCGAACCCCATAGGTTTCAATGTTAAAAATATTCCCGTTTTTATGCAATATCAAATAAACCATTTATTATTTTAATCTGCAGTAAAAAGTCTTTATTGATTTTTTTTTAGTACCTTTTAGTAATTTTTCAGGAAATTTCCCCCTTTTTTTTAATAGCGGTTTTTCTTTTTTGTGTAACAGAACTTTTTATTATCACTCATAGGATTCTATATGTAAATTCCAGACGTTTTCGTTCAGTAGTTCTTTTGAAAACAGCAGGCCACGGGTTTGCGGTGGCAGCATTCAGCGGCCGACTCCATGCACTTTGGGGACCCTGCGGTGAATGGTGAATTCACTGCAGGGTGGGGACATTTTATTCCCCGAAGTGCAGGGAACTACAGAACACCAAAATGTTGGCGTCATTTCGGTGCTCTGTGAGTAACCCATTTAGTGGTGAGGTTTTTGCTGCCCCCTGGAAGGTGAAAGCCTAGGCCTTGCCTACCCAGGACATACTTGAAAATTAGTGAAACTTCAATGTATCCTTCCTGGCAAAATACTTTGCAAAAGTAAAAAAATATATATATTTTTTGTTAGGGGTGGGGCCACCAGTGCGGGCCGCCGCCCCCTGGAAAGTGCCACCCTAGGCCTAGGCCTTGTTGGCCTAGGCCAAAATACACCACTGATAAGTACAGTAAGTTAATAGACAACGCGGATGGGAATCTATCAGTGGTATGGATTTCTCAATATCAGGATTATCAGTTTCCACGTGGACTTGTCCATATTCTCAGAGGTAAAACCATAGGATTCCTTATATGAGTGATACATAGTGGTAGTAGTCAGGGGTCAAGTCAAGCAGGAACGCTTATGAACACTATTTTTGCAGAAGTAACGGAGTTCTCTTTCAGCCCGCATTACCTGATGCTTTTATTTAGGTTCAATGCTTTTTTGTTGAGTCAAAAATAAATGATATATATTATAATTGTTTTAATACCCCAATAAAACCTAATATATGTATACGTTTACTTCAAATTTGAGTGGTGGCTGTGAAATGCAAGTTGACAACGCATAACGGGGGTCAGAAATGTTAGAGAGTTTCCACAGATATTTTTTGGTGAGAGTGTCTTCCTCCTACAGAACCATTGGTCTAATTCAGAAATTTCTGGTGACTGTTAGTGTTCGTGAACAGGACTCGTGACATGTTTAATCAGTCCATGCTGATCTTAACTTCAACTATTACCATTCGCCTCCTATCTCTTCCCATGCTTCACTGACATAATCCATGCTTTATTATATTTAATGATTGCTCACAAATAGCAGTGGGTCCAACTCCTGACCTGTGGAGCCTTCTCTTCTACTTGACTATTAATATCATGTAACCAGCCATACATCTAGCAATGAGGATATTTGTGGCCGATTCTTTACCTAGCACCTTGTGACGTCAGCTCTTTGTACAAGGCTGCTGCTACATTGTTTAAACTCACTTCTTCCACTAACAGGTTACAGAACAAAAAACATCCTAGAACACATAATTATTCAATGTATACTGTATTTGTATATTTAATTTTTTATACAAACCTTTTTTTACTGGGAATGTGCTAAATCCCTGATGGTCCAGCAATGGGATAAAAAGTGTTCCCTGGTGCAGATCATACAAATCGATCCCTCCGATATGAGCCAGAGTGCTCTGACCGGCCCCTAGATGCTACGGCCCACTGGGGAAATTGCTGATATCTTGGTTGACCAGTCCTGGGTGACATGGAGGGGCCCTTACCTATTTGGCGTCTAAGGCGCACATAGGATTTGGCAAGGGACTCTTGGATCAACTGGGCCCCTGAACATGTCATGGGCTGTCACCACCTGATTGCAGCTATCCTGCCATGATCTCCTTCTTCTCAGACATTGGTTTATCATGAAATCTGGAAGAATCTGAAATCCAGAATGCTTGGGGTTCCAAGCATTCTTGATAAGAGGTGTTCAACATCTATGTACACTGCACAATGCATATTACATAATACATAGCCAACGCTTCCTCCACATTAGCTGATAATTGCTAACCTGTGCTGCTATCTGGTCTTCCTGCTCTCCTAAAGGCAAGCATACCAGTTTACTGCTTATTTGCCCAACGGCAATATATAGTATGGAGGTTTTTAAGAAAAACATGTGTCTCTGAAATTTGCACACCAGTTGTAAGACGAGCATCGCTTTATTTTTATTCATTTTTCCCCTCCTTTAGAATATTAAATACAGTATTTCAATGCCAGCGCTTAGTAGGGAAAGGGTTAATAATCAAATTCAAAAAGCTTTTTAGAGAGGTGTATTTAGTGTCACGTCCCATGCATCAAATTGCTTTCGGGAAGATAAAACACAATTTTTACAAGTAAGCGAGCTGTCACAATAAAGCACATCCCAGAACGCAGGTCCACTCGCAATGTTATAATTATTTTTACGGAACCCAGTGCGGAAAAAAAGAGAGAAATAAAGTGATTTGAACAGTGGGACAAATGCTAATTTATTATTCAAAGGCCTGTTTACCTGCTATATCTAAGAACAATCCAGTGATTGCCACTAGAGCGTTTTCCTGCAGCCTTCCATTACTAAAGAACAACATTCCATGGACAACAATCTGCCATTAGTCCAAAATATCAAGAATCAGAATCATACATTTATTCCTTAATTTAAATCTATCCAGGATGCCAGTATTGTGATCACTTATGCAAACGAGTTGGTTTAAGACAAATTTGAAAAAATGAAATGCCAATCGAGTGCCTGTAGATTCGGCAAAGCAAGTCAGGGAAGGACGATCAATTGGTCGCTGAACGGGCTGAATTCAACACAGGTGAAAAGATTAATTAAAAAGATAATTTAATTGTAGAGGATCTCCCTGCAAATATATTGTACATAATGAAGTCAGATAATGGTGCTCAGACTGTTCAACTGGAAAGCCACCAAACCGATAGAAAAGGTCTTCTCCAAGGCTGTCAAACTCCAACTTCCCAGTTGCCGATGGCCTACAATTCCCATAATTCTTCGAATGCAGTAGATGACAAGAGAATCATCGGAATTTTAGCTCAGAAACATCTGTTGGGGGGGTCGGAATTTGTCAGCCATAGTGTACTCCATGATATCAAAATAACGGTTTACACACTACATGCTAAATTACACACTGAATGCTAACTGTATCATTTGGATGTGTTGTGGTTAACGCTAGGATAAGCGACTTTAACGCATGCCCCCCCCTCCATATTACATTCCTAAAGCTAAACACGTAAAAAATACATTAGTGCATCGGTGATTGCACGCGCTTACTGTACTTTGCTCTCCCTTTAAGGATAGGATTAGCAATCAGTAATTAGCGTTAGGATAAGTAAGGTATTACAAAGTCCTAGCACTAATTACCGCATCGATAGGCTAAACAAAATACTCACCTCTCATCCTGCAGCGCGAACGGTTGCCCGATCCGCCTCTTCTCCTAACTGCGAGCTGAGTGAGACTTGGGACAAATAGGTCCCACTCTCACTTCATGATCTCTCAGCGGCTCAAGAGAGATCTCACAGCCCAGCAGCGCAACCCTCCATGGAGTCCTATGGACCCCAGGAGGTAATACTCGTGGCAGCGCGGAAACGCTACAGCAAGTATCACTGAGGGTAACACTTTGTTCTGGGGTATGGAGCCGTGGTAGCACCTGCCCCAGAATCTAACACTAAAATGGGGACGCTATGGGAAAACCTACATGCACAGGTTTTCCACGTTAGCATCCCAATTGTAGCATTAAGTTTGTAATATAGCCCTATGGTGGGTATTCATTGAAAGAACATTGGGCGTAACTTGATGAGCTTCAGGGAACTATAGTGGATCAACTACGGCAAACTAACAGTGAATATTCTCGTGGTTCACTATACTTTTCACCAATCTTTTCACAAAAATTTCTTTTGAGGACATTTTTGGTTTGTTTCTTCACATTTAGCGTAGTTTCCGCCTTATTTTCAGTCGAAGTTGCCCAGGGTTGTTGTTACCATTGCTTTCCAGTATTGTCTATTGGAGTTCAATAAAGATCGCCGCTTGAAAAGTGCCTTGGCAAAGGCTTCATGGTGAAACATCGCTGTGCTGTAGTTGTGTTGTCTAATCGGGTCTGAAAAAGTTGGTTGAGTGGCCCGTCCAGTTCTTCTTTGGTTCTTTGGCTATTTTGGTGGTGGTCGATCCATGGATCGTGGTGGCACCTGCTTGACTTTGTTTGATGAGAGTGCTGCTCTACAATGTAGAGTTTTTATATGGATTAAAAAGACTGAAATTCCATCGTTACTCGGAATAAACATGGCCGTCACGCTCTTCTTTGGTTCACAAAGCCAGGCTACTTCTTGCTGCAGTGCTGCTGATATTTGTCCACCGTCTCCGCAGGAAAACAATTTCTAATGCAAAAGCTGGTAGCATATTAAAGCAAACATGTAACCTTAAGTCCTGCAAATTGATATGTTATGGATTTGCCCCGGCTTACACATAAACCCTTGGCATACATTGCGTTTTCGGAGAATAGGCCTGTACCGGAGCCATGTAGACCGTGATTCTCAATTAACCTGCAAAATAATCTTCTGCAGAACTCCCACCGGCTGCAGTTATAGGTATAATGAAATTAACCTTTTCCTGATTGCTATGCAAGAAATCACATTCTGTGAACCTAGTTGATATTCTTAATACTTCAATCTAATCAGTTATTTTTCAGGAATTCATTAAAACAGTAATATATAAGCCCTGTTAGGAAGAAGTTTGAAGCTGGGAGCTGCATTACGGTTCCTAGGCGTCTTTATATTCCTGTTGAAGTCATTCTCGGCTCGCACGTTCGCTCGCTGTATTTTACTGGTATTTCCTGGAAAAGACAGAAAAGAAATTAAAAATAGATCTAAGTCGTAGTCGGATTCAGATGAATCTGGTTCTGCGGCGTTTGTATGATTGTTGCTTTTACGACACAACCTTTTCTCAAAAGTTTAAGGTCGTTTTGTTACTCTGCTTTTACAGCGTTTTTATAAAAATATGTGATAAAGACATGGAATGCTGATGTCTTTTTATTTGCTGTTTTCTGATGGTCCATGGGAAATTTTATAGAGCATGTCCAGAAATTAGGGATTTAGCAAAGCACGGAGAGGCGGAATGATCAAATAGAGCGAGAGAAATGATTCATCATTCTGTCTATTCCGACAGCACTCAGCAAATTCTGCTGGTGGTACCCTGAGAACTGTACCATCTTGTCCTGAAAATCATCAATCCTGGATATAGAATGCTGTGTGTGTACATACAGTATGTATAAATATATATATATATATATATATATATATATGTTGTGTTTATTATTGCAGAAGCCACTTGCACATCACAGCAATTCGATGAATTGCATCCCAGAGCTCCTGTGCCACATTCCCCATATGCAGCAAGGAACTCTGGGTAGGATATGCAAATGACCTCTGTCTCACTTTTATGCATCCTGGGTCTGTTATTACACAGAACCCTAAAATCAATGCTATGCCACACTGTGGCTTTCTGACAGAGATAAGGTTTATGCAGCTGGTCAAAGCCACTCCTAGCACAGCGCTGTTTCAGGTTTGTTGAACCCTCATCAGCTAGGAGGTAGGCATGATGACCAGTTGCAGTGGATGCTTGGGACCTGTAGGGTAAATTAGTGTCTACAAGGGTTGTGGTGGAGGACTTAAAGTGAGATAAAAAGCCTCCACGCTATAATAAGTGTGTTTATTATTGCAGAAGCCACCTGCACATCATAGCAATGTGGCAGAGAAACTCTGGGATGCAATTCTTTGATGCTGTCCTAGGAGTGGCTTTGACCAGTTGCATAACCTTATCTCTGCTAGAAAGCCATGTTGGTTATGTATGAAAGAGGCACTGGAGTCTTGTGAATCTGCAGTAGAGAACTTTACTTTGTGCATATAGCAATAAAACAACTTATAACAGATTAGTCACTGGATATATATCAGGATGCTTCATCATCACGCAGCTAGAAAGGAAGAAGGAAGTAAAGCAGAGACAATAGAGACTTATTTCCTGTGAACATATACCAACGAGTTTAGAACACATTTAACCTGTACTAACAGCGCCACCTGCAGTCCATAGTATAATATATGCTGTTGTATCTCCAACACCCCTTCTCAACAGCATGTGCATAATCATACAACATTCAGCTTCTTTTGAAGAAAACAATAACGTTCCTTTGGCAACGGTTTGGTGAGTGCATCTGCAGTCATCTCTTCTGATGGGCAATACTGAATATCGATAAGTCCTTGCTCTTGTGTGTCCCTGAGCAGATGATATTTTACGTCTATGTGCTTGGTTCTAGGGTTGATCCTTTCTGATTGTGTCAGCTTTATACATCCCTGGTTGTCTTCAAAGATGGGTATCGGTTTAGACATATCCAGTCCCATGTCTAATAGAAGTTGACGAATCCAAATTGCTTCTTGACATGCATGTGCTGCTGCTATGTATTCTGCTTCAGTTGAAGAGAGTGCAACAGTCGCTTGTTTTCGACTAGACCAGCTGATGGTTCCTTCTCCGTACTGGAAGATGTAACCAGTAGTAGATTTGCGGTCTGTGATATCTCCGGCCCAGTCAGCATCTACATATCCAATTAAGTTTGCATTGGGTGTTGCTGGCAGTCGCAGTTTCATATGAATTGTTCCTTTTAGATACTGTATCACCCTTTTTACGGCATTCCAATCACGTTGACAGGGTGTTGAAACTTTTCTACAGAGTATACTCAATGCTGCGGCAATGTCTGGTCTTGTCACAGTTGCAATGTATAACAATTTTCCAATTGCTTTGCGGTACTTCTCATTGTTAGGTAACAAGTTTTCCATTCCATTGTCTTTCTGATAAGCTGGTTCCATAGGCGTTTTCACCTCTTTTGCATCTTGCATGTGAAACTCTGCTAGAATATCTGTAATTTTCTGACTTTGGTGAAGAAGATAACTTCCGTCTTCTTCTTTCTCGATTTGGATTCCTAAATAGTGAGCAATGTTCCCAAGCTCTTTAATCTCGAAGTTTTGTTTCAATGTGCTAGTTATTTGATCATAATCCCCTTCTTGTTCAAAACAAATTATGATGTCATCAACATAAATTAGTAGGTAGATCCATTTGTTGTCTTGATTCTTTGAATACAGGCATGGATCAGCGTTACTTCTTGAAAATCCTTCTGTTGTGAGTACTTCATTCACTTTTTCATTCCACATTCTTGCTGCTTGTTTGAGACCATAGATGCTCTTTTGCAGTTTACACACAAGGTTCTGTCCTGTATTAAACCCTGGTGGCTGCTCCATGTAGAGTTCCTCTTTGATATCTCCATATAGAAAAGCTGTTTTGACATCCAGGTGCTTCACTTGCATTTGTTTTTCAGCTGCAATGCTGAGGAATGTTCTAATGGTTGTGTGCTTTACCACTGGAGCAAATGTTTCATCATAATCTTCTCCATATTTCTGGGAATATCCCTTGGTGACTACTCTTGCCTTGTATCTGTGAATGTTTCCTTCTGCGTCGTACTTCACTTTAAAAATCCATTTACTTCCTATAGTTTTGTGACCGGGAGGGAGCTCTGTGAGAGTCCAGGTTTCATTTTTCTGAAGTGATTTTAGTTCTTCTTCAGCCGCCTTTCTCCACTGATTGGCTTCCCCTTTTGGTAGTTTATCTATGTCTTCCCAAGATGTTGGTTCAAATGTCTCATGTGTCTTAACAGTGTATGACAGCTTGCGCGGTGGGATCCCTTTTGTTGTCCGAGTAGATCTTCTGATTTCTGGTTGTTCTGTCGGTTCTACTGGATTGTGAACAGTTAAGTCATCAATTGTGAGTTCCACTTCTTGGTCTGACTCCTGCACAGTTTCCTTTTGGTCAGCATCTCTTGCTATTTCAATCGGCACCTTTTCTTCGTGTTTTTCGGGAGTCATTATTTCTGATGTTTGGCTTTCATCAAAATAAACACTGCGGCTTACTGTGACCTTGTTGGTCTTTGGATTAAGGATTCTGTATCCCTTACTTTGTTCACTGTAGCCTATTAGAATGCCTTCTATGGCTCTGTTCTCCCACTTGGACCGTTTTTCACTTGGAATGTAAACGTATGCTTTGCAACCAAACACTCTAATATGACCTATACTAGGTTTTGATCTGTTCCACATTTCATAAGGGGTACTTTCAATAGCTTTAGATGGTAGTCTGTTCTGTAGATATGTTGCAGTCATTATTGCTTCTCCCCAGTACTTGTTGTGTAGGTTGGCATCTGAAAGCATGCATCTGGCCATTTCTACAAGAGTGCGATTTTTTCTTTCAGCTACACCGTTTTGTTCTGGAGTGTACGGTACGGTTGTCTGGTGTATGATACCATGTTTCTTTAGATATGATTCCACTTCTTTACCCATATATTCCCCTCCATTGTCCGTGCGTATTATTCCGGGTTTCCTTTGAAATTTGTTGCTAGTCATCGCTACAAATTCTTGAAGTTTATCAGTTGTCTCACTTTTGTGTTTCATCAGATATGTCGTTGTGTACCTGGAATAGTCATCAATGAAGGTTATTAAATATTTGTTGCCGCTGGGTGTCGGGGTTTTCATTGGTCCACACACGTCACTGTGTATAAGTTCCATGGGTTTAGTGGTTTTTCTTTGACTGGCTTGTGGAAGTGGTGTACGTGTGGCCTTTGCTTTGATGCAACACGTGCACTTCATCAACTTTGGACAAGGTATCATTATCATGTCTTCTGATAATTCTCTCTTAGAAAGTTCCTTTATAGCTTCTGAGTTTCGATGCCCCAATCGTCTGTGCCATAGATGGATGCACTTGTCATGTGGATTATGAGTGACTGTTTTGACTTGAACACGTTCAGTGACGATTTTGTATAGGTGTTCATTCAACCTTCCTTTTGCAACGATTTCTTTTCTGTTTCGAATTGTGCATTCATTACCTCGGAATTGTACTGTAAGTCCATTGTTAGCAAGGTTTTTTACTGATAGGAGGCTTCCTTCTAGACTTGGAACATACAGAACGTTCTTTACAAGGATGCTTCGGTTACCTCCTGATGGTGTGATGCAGTTCAGAAATCCTTGACCTTTACCTTCTGATGTAATACTTTTCCCATTTGCTAGGAAGACTTTGTCTTTTGTATTAAAATTAATTTCTGTGAAGAAGGTCTCATCACTGGTCATGTGACTTGTTGCTCCTGAGTCAATGTACCATCCATGCGGGGTAGTATTCTGAGTTACTTTAAAACTTGCACTCCACGCTGTGTCTTTGCTTTCCTGTGTGGCTGCTTTAGCTCTTTCTTTTGTGAATGTCTCTCTCCTTTGCTGTTCTGCTTTCCAGATTGAACAATTATATTTCAAATGACCTGTCCTTTTGCAGCGAAAACACACTCTGGTCTCTTTGTTTTTTGTTTGTGTTTTCATTCACCTTTAGAGCTACTTCTGTTTTGTCATTCTCTTCACCACGTATATTTTCCTTCTTTCTGTTGTATTCATCAATTAATTTCCCTTTAGCATATTCCAGTGTTAGTTCTTCCTCTGGTCTGGTTTCTAGAGCGTTTATCAGGGCACTATATGATTCTGGAAGGCTGCATAATAGTAATGCCACTACATGATTGTCTTTTATTTCTTCTCCAATTGCACGTAATTGCTCCACAATTTCCAGCATAGCGTTCACATGTTCACACATTTCCTGGCTTTTTCCCAGCCTCATCTTATACAGTTTACGTAGCAGATATAGTTTACTGTTTAAGTTTGAACGCTCGTGCAGTTTCTGTAGCGCAGTCCACATACCTTTAGCTGTGTTTTCTTTTCTTATATGGATTAGTTGATCATCCTCCACTAACAGGCTTATAACTGCTTTTGCTTGCCTGTTTCTTTTGTCCCATTCTTCTGGGTTGTCAGTGGGTCTGATTGTATCCAGCACCTGCCACAGATCATCTTTGGATAACAGCATTTCCAGCTTAAACTTCCACAGCTGATAATTGGTATTGTTTAGCTTTGCTATTGCATATTTCACATCTGAGCCACTTGCCATCTTTCAGTATATTGGATGCAGCTCCTTTCCTCACACACAGCAGGTATTTGGATGATAGCTGCAGCACTTACTGATTTGTAGTTTCGTTTTCAGTGTCTGGGCCCATAACCTGTTGGTTATGTATGAAAGAGGCACTGGAGTCTTGTGAATCTGCAGTAGAGAACTTTACTTTGTGCATATAGCAATAAAACAACTTATAACAGATTAGTCACTGGATATATATCAGGATGCTTCATCATCACACAGCTAGAAAGGAAGAAGGAAGTAAAGCAGAGACAATAGAGACTTATTTCCTGTGAACATATACCAACGAGTTTAGAACACATTTAACCTGTACTAACAGCGCCACCTGCAGTCCATAGTATAATATATGCTGTTGTATCTCCAACAAGCCACAGTGTGCCATAGCATTGATTTTAGGGTTCTGTGTAATAACAGATCCAGGATGCATAAAAGTGAGACAGAGGTCATTTGCATATCCTACCCAGAGTTCCTTGCTGCATATGGGAAATGTGGCACAGGAGCTCTGGGATGCAATTCATTGAATTGCTGTGATGTGCAAGTGGCTTCTGCAATAGTAAACACTATATACCTGTATATATACAGTGTATATATATATACACTCTTGTGCACAAACTGGTACAGTCATCAGGTTCATGGATCAACAGATCAATTCACAGTAATACATATATAGTTAGGTAAATAGATAGATGGGTTATGTCCAACAGGAAGAAGTGTGGGTGCTCACCAATGTTTCTGCCTGTCCTCTCCCTTCCATGTAATTGTTCTCATCACACCTGGAACTTGCAATGAAATTTGATACTAAAACTATAGCTAGACTGAGTTTTAGGGAGGCGTTAACATAATTAACATAAAAATCACATATTTATTGTGACTTAAAAGGAAAGAAGCAGCTGAAACCTTAAAAATTATGGGGCCCGTAAAATTATTACAATCTTCACGTAAAAAAACTGCTGCACGAAATTGCATGAAAATTATTTATAATTACATAAGTCCTATGAATAATAATAAAAAGGTCTGTTACAAAAAGAAAAAAACGCTATTTGAAAAAAAAAACGGGAAAAAATATTTCGCAGAAAAAATTCCAAAAAAATCTAAATAAATAAATAAATAAAGAGACATTTTGCTGCAGATTAAAATAATAAACAGTTTAATAAATATTCAATAAAAACGTCAATATTTTTTACATTGAAACTTATGGGATTCGACTGATTAAACCTACCGAATGAAACCACCGAACATCAGGGTATTTCACTGACATTTCTCTGCTGTTCGGTGTCTCTAAATAGAATAACCTTTGCTTCTCTATGGGGGATATCACTGCTGCCAAAGATCACTGTATTTCACCAATATTTGATGAATTGGCAGTTTTTGAACAGCCGAATGGCCACGAAATTGCAATTTTGGGGCTAGTTCGTCTCTCTTTGAATAACCCTGTTAGCTTCCCTATTGCTCTTTAATAATGGACAAGCCACAAAAATAACACATTTAACTATAGTGACCACATATTCACAGTCAGGGAGAGGAGAGGGAAGAATGTCGGCTCATAACCGGATTCATTCGATGCCAGACCCGTACCTGTCATTTACAAACTGGTAGAAATGCCTGGTGGGTGATAATGGCCACTGGTTAAAAGCTGAAGCGAGAGATCAAAGGATCTTCCCAGGTGGTCCACATAAGAAAGGACATGTCAATGAGGAGGAGATCTAAAGAACATCATGGGTAGCACAGCACCTCCCTATACCCCTGCCCCTCATCTTCCCCCAGTCCACCCTGATCTCAACCCTTTCAGGGAACGACTGAAGGGTCTGCTCTTTCTGGTTGGCAAAATCCAAAATATTCCATTCCATACTATTAAAGATAAACAATAATAATGGATGGGTTCTCTTGTCTTCTCAGTTCAATACATAGAAAAAATTGAAGAGGAATAGCTAGGCTGTGAATAAAGGAAAACCATTACGTCGCCGGCGCTGCTGGAGTCCAGATATTTCACTTTATTGCCTTGTGCTGCGAGTAGATAAATGAAATGGTAAGATGTACACAGCGGCGGTGTGTGATCCGTAAAAGATTCAGAGTACATCGCGTACTACATTATCGTACCACAACAAAAAGGAAATATTCATAGCACTATTACTTTTTAAAAGAAGGTTCTCTAGTTGCTATGGTTAGTGAACCTAGTGATATGATGAGTTTTTTTTTTTCGCATGTGTGTACCAACAGGTTTTATGCATTTGAATGCACTCATTCATTCTGATACAATTAATGGAACACTATTAAAAATAGAGTTTCCTTTTTATCTGCCCATAAATAATTGGGCAGATACTGCACTATTTTTTTTTTCTTGTGTGATTATTTACTCACCTTTTCCTGGAAGTCTCTAAAGCATTCTAATGGAATGTTCGCTCCAATGCAACTCGTATAACAAAGGAGACGCAAATTAAGCAGTGCTTCAAGACTGTACGTACGTACGCCAGTTCCGTAGCGCCTGCGCAGAAAGGTGGATCAGAGCTGAACGTATACGTGGATCCAGCCTATCGGCTAGCTCATTACAGTGATTGGTCTCAGAGAGTGACATCAGATGCTGATGTCAATAGTGACCGATCTGGTGGCCGGCAGCCAGGAAATTCCCTGCTGCTGGATTTTTAATTTATTTTTATTATATTTTTTGTGTGTGCTTTTGTTTAGATTTTCGATATAAATAAGATTAAAAGGAGAAAGCAGAAAGATTGAGTTATGCATATATGTACGTACAAGGAATATCTGGGTTGAATGTGATCTAATATGTTTTGATATATGTCCTCTAATTATAAATAATCTTACAAAAAAAATCCGGCTGCTGGTGATTAGGGATGAACCGAACACCCCCGTTCGCTTTTTGAACTCGAACAATTTCGAAAGTTCGAGTTCGAACTCGAACACAAACCGAGCTCAATTCAAGTCAATGGGACTCAAAAGTTCGATTTTTAGAGTGCCCTCCAAGATGGCATATATGCAAGATATTTGCCATAAAAGGTGTATGGGGGTCCGGGTAGTGCCCTGGGGGACAGGAAACAAGGACAAAAAGTAAAAAAAAAAACGTTTCTAAAGGGTCAGTGAGTTTTCCATGAAATAAGGGTTAAAAATAAAAACGAAAAATTCCTTCAAATATCGTGCCTAGGAGGTCCCCATACCCTGCCTGTGAAGTGGCGGATTTGTAGAATGTATAGAAACATTTAAAAACAAAAAAATGACGTTTCAAATGACGGTAAACAGTTTTCCTTTAATCTATTCATAAACAACTGCTTGGGGCGGCAGTCTGTATTAAAAGAGGAGACCTTTTAGGACACGCAGAACAAGTTTAGTGATTTTTTGGCTAAATTATGGTGAAACTTATGCAGGCTTTGGATGAAAGTAACAATAGGTGCTTTAAAATTGGGCCTTTAGTGTCGGCAACTGTGCCGTCACACCGTAACCCCTCTGTGGTATTGTGGAAGAGTGCAGGGTTGGACCCTGCGGTTCAAAAAATTTTAATGATATAAATCTGGCACAGGCGTCAGTGCACCCAAATAATGTGCCTTTCATGGCAGCAAGTGCCTTCACACCGTAACCCTTTTGTGGTATTGTGGAAGAGTTCAGTGGTGGAGGTTTTGTGAATGCAGAAGAGATCCCCGATCTATTCCGTTACATCAGCATCAGGGGATTGATAGCTGCTGATCCAGGACTGATTTATTTTTATAAATGTCAGCCGGTCTACAGAGTCGGTGGACAGACGCACACTTTTGTCTGTGACAAAACCTCCAGTGGCACTGAACGTCCTTTCAGAAAGCATGCTGGATGAAGGGCAACCTAGTAGCTGCATAGCATATTGGATAATTCTGGCCAGTGATCCAATATCAACACCCAGTAAGCCAGTGGATCATCTGCTGGAAAGGTATCCAGGTCTGCCCTTGCCCCTAGGTAGTCCTGCACGATACAGTGAAAACGCTGGCAATGGGTGCCTACATTTGATGTCCCTGGGTGTCGTGGACTAAAAAAATTTAAAAAGGCATCAGTCAAGCGGCCCCGGCTTTCACCACTCTTCCTCTGATCATCCGCAGCCTAAGAAGAACCTGTGTCATCACTTGGTAACCTACCAGTGCCTGGAAAGGTGTTACACAAGTGTCGCTTTAGAGCTTCCTCAAGTTTTTTCATCCTGTCCTCCCTCTGTGCGGGCAGGATGAGCTCTGCAACTTTACCCTTGTTTCGTGGATCAAGAAGGCTTGCCAACCAGTAATGATCCCTCTCCTTGATAGCCCAAATCCTGGGGTCCTTTACCAGGCTTTGCAGGATAAGGGAGCCCATGCAGCGTAGGTTGGAGGTGGCATTAGCTTCCGAGTCTTCCTGGTCAATGAGGAGAAGGACCCCATTGTGCACTTCCTCCTCCCAGCCACGTACTAGTCCTTGGGATTCTGGGCACACAAAACCCTCCTTCCCCACCTTCAATGCCCCCACTACTTAAATATTCCTCCTCCTCCTCCTCCTGTCTGTGTGCTCCAGCAGGAACACTAAAGGAATTGTGTCACTAATGCATGCACTGTACCTGCTCACCATCCTCTATGCCTCCTCAAATGGTGACAGTACAGTGCATGCATCCTTGATTATCAGCCACTGCAGGGGGGAACCCAAGTTGACCTAAACCTGTCCTTGTGCCATACTCACACAGGTACTCATTGATGGCCCTCTGCTGCTTGTGCAGACGCTGCAGCATTTCTAATGTTGAGTTCCACCTGGTGGGCATGTCACAGATCAGACGGTTTGTGGGAAGGTAGAATTCTCTTTGAATTTCTGCCAGGCGAACACTTGCTGTGAATGACCGTCTGAAGTAGCTGCAGACTTTTCTGGCCTGGCTGAGAAGCTCTGCCAGCGCTGGGTACCTGGTTAGGAAATGCTGTACCACCAGATTTAGGACGTCTGCTAGGCATGGTACATGCGTGAACTTACCCAGGCGTGGTGTTAACCATCTCTGCACCTGCCCCTGCAGAGCTGACAGAATTTCCTGTCCTCTAAACAAACCAGCTCAAGCACAGTATGGCATCTTTTTGCTTGAGCCATTGCATAGCCCCTGCCACTTAAACTCGGAGGAGGAAGAGGGAGAGGTGGTGGTGGAGCAGACAGACCTCATGCAGCTTTCTGGAGGCATGGTGGATGAACAAGCTTCAGTACAGAGCCCCATCTTGGATCCCTCCCAGCTGCAATCAGAGTTACCCAGTGTGCCATGAAGGAAATGTAACAGCCCTGTCCATGCTTGCTGGACCACATGTCTAAAGTCATGTGCACCTTGCTGCTGACTGCCTTTCCCAATGACTCGATAACATTGTCTTCCACATGCTGGTATAGTGCTGGAATGGCCTTCCGTGAAAAGTAATGGCCTTTTGGAACATGCCACTGTGGTACAGCACATTCAGCAAATTCACAGAAGGGAGCAGAGTCCACCAGCTGGAAAGGCAGCAGCTGCAATGCGAGTAATTTTGCTAAGCTGGCATTTAGACGCTGTGCTTGGGGATGGTTGGGACTATATTTTTTTCTTACGCTGCAGCAGCTGGGGCAATGTAATCTGACTGCGTAAATCTTCAGCTGATGGGATGCTGTCACATTGTGAGGAAGGACCTGGTACATCCATTACTGTAGCATCATCCCTGGCAGTGGAGGTTGGAGTCAATGACATGGCAGGACATATAGTGGAGGTAGAGACAGGTGAGGAGGATCTACGCAAAGTTTTGTGCCAACGGGATGCTTGGCAGGTGGTCATATGTCACCTCAAGCATATGGTACCCAAGCGTCCGGTGTCTTTCCCACGCTTGAGCCTCATCTGACATAGATTACAAATAGCAATGGTGGGGTCTGCTGCACATTTCTTAAAGATCTCCCAGACAGCAAAGTTCCTGGATGTGTGCTTTGAGACAACAGCGCTCTGCACCTGAGCAGCTCTGACATCTGATGCCTTGGACTGGCTAGTGCTACGGTTGGTCATAGAGGACGTTGTGCCTCGTGTTTGTTGTGCCTCCTCCTCCTCACTTGACTCCTCTGTTCGATCAGGCACCCAGGTGGAGTCAGTGACCTCATCATCATTGTCATCACCCCCTATCTCCTCGTCACTGGAGCCAACTTGGCAGTATGCTGCAGCTGCTGGGGAAACATGAGTGCCAGTTATTTGTGTGTCACTGGCACCCTTCTTCCTCTAGGTTCATTATATTCCCTTACTCAACCTCAGAGATTGAATCCGAGCACTGTAGTTGCTGCGCATCCTCAAGCAGCATGTCACTGTCATTGTAGTCAAATAATTCAGCTGACTCCTCCGTGTGTGATAGTGAGGCTATGGCAGGAGTAGCTGTGGACAAGGAGGCTGTATTAGATGCTTTGGCAGCTGAGGTGGACTGTAAAGCACAACAAGCCTGGCTGGCAGAGGACTCGGGGGATGAGGATGGCCTGTTTAGCCAATCCACCAAATCCTCTGTATATTGCTGCTGCTTAAGACGGCCAGCAACAGTTAGAAAGGACAAGCGTGCCCCTGCAGAGGGTGCACCACGTCCACAACGACCAGAGGCACAGCCTCCCGACACAGAGGCTGCTTGCCCTCTTATCTGTGCCTGGGAGCGTCTGCCTGTCCTTTTTGGTCTTTCTGACATGGTGAGTGATATATTGATTAAAGATATAAAGAACTCTGATTCAACTCTGTTATAAAAATTGGAGATATGCTGCAGAACTCTGATTCAACTCTGGTATAAAGTTTAAAGATTTCCAGAACTCTGGTATAACTCAGTGAGACACCCTGATAGCTGGCAGCCAGTGACAAGACACAGATTTCAATTCCCAGAAACCTCCTATATATCAGTGAGACCCCCCTGATGGGTGGCAGTGACAAGACACAGATTACCACAATTCCCAGATATTTTGCAGAAATTACTAACCCCCAAAATACTGGGTGGCAGTGAAAACGCACGGATTATAACAATTCCCAAATATTTTGTAGAAATTACTGACCCCCCAAATTACTTGGTGGCAGTGAGAACACACGGATTAGAACAATTCCCAAATATTTTGTAGAAATTACTGACCCCCCAAAATACTGGGTAGCATTGAGAACACATGGATTATAACAATTCCCAAATATTTTGTAGAAATTACTGAACCCCCCAAAATACTGGGTGGCAGTGAGAACACATGGATTATAACAATTCCCAAATATTTTGTAGAAATTACTGACCTCCCAAAATACTGGGTGGCAGTGAGAACACACGGATTATAACAATTCCCAAATATTTTGTAGAAATTACTGACCCCCCAAAATACTTGGTGGCAGTGAGAACACACAGATTAGAACAATTCCCAGAAATATTGTAGAAATGAGACCCCCCAGTAGCTGGTGGCAGACTGGCAGTGAGAACACTCGCTAACAACACACACTAACACAAGAACAATCTCCTTTCAAACATGTGCTGAAGCGCTGTGTGAAGCATTATATAGTGTGCTGCGGGACTTAGCTCTGTGAGCCCATGATTGGGCAAAATTTGCCCAATCAGGACTCTGAGCCGTGATTGGCATAGTCTTGAACCTGTCTTTTACCTGACCTGTGGTCAGGTGCAAGGCTGTGGCCAATTACAAGCTTCAGGCCAGTGGAAAAGTGTATTGTGGTCCATTGTGGTGCATTGTGGGCGTACATGCGGCGAACATGCGGCGAACACGCGGAAATGTTCATAGTATGCGAACAGGCGATGTTCGAATCGAACTCCGAACCGATCGAACCTAACAGTTCATCCCTACTGCTGATGCTGGGTAGGATGGAGGAAACTCATCCACTTAACCTCCGGATCGGTGGTGCGGAGGGGAGAAGGGGACACTCCTTACACTGTGACCACTGAACACTTTTAGGGCACTCTTACAAGCTTAAAAAACCCGTTAGCGTATCAGGGATTGCACTTGCTTCTGCAAACTAACTGTACTTTGTGCTCCCTATACTTAACATGAGAAGCGCAAACAATAACTAGGGCTAGGATTGCAAAGTCCTAACACTAATTACTGCAATGCTGCGGCTAGCTGGAACGGTAACCGCAGCTTGGAGCTGGTGCTAACTTATTTCGCTTCTGCAGAACCATTTATCACCTGCTGTAAACCCCCGAAAAATTAGATACTCACCTTTCATCCTGCAGCACGAATGGCGGCCCGATGTGCCGCTTCAGGACGCCAGGAGCAGAGTGAGACTGGGGACAAATAGTCCCTGGTCTCTCTCTGCGATCACTCTGTGGACTTGCACGTTCTCATGAGAGGTAAGATCCTGCAGGTCATGTGACTCAACAGCACAAGCCTCCATGGAGTCCTATGGACTCCAGGAGGGCATTCTCGCGATGGTGCGCTACTGGTGCCGTGAGCATCCAGGGGCTTAGCGCTGCATTACTGGGCAGGCTGCTGAGTCAGCATATGCCCCGTAATAGGATGCTAAAATGGGGATGCTGAGGGGAAACCTGCAGGCACACATTATCCACCTTACTGTCCTTGTTTTAGCAGGAACATTGCCCTTAGCGAGTTCCTTTAAGTATCTTATTGTTAATGTCGAATAACCACATTGAATAATTACAAGCGATTTCCAACATTTAACAAAAACCAACAGGATGACAAGGTCAGCGTCCTGCAGGTAACACAAATGCAATTTATATAATGTGTCGGCAACATCAACGCCAATTGTGCAGATTAGAAGATGCACTTAATTGAAGATCACTTTGACGTCTTCCAAGATATCCATCGCAGTATGTGTGAGCAGATGCATGCAAATCCACCGCCTGCCTGGCATACATAAAGATAGTTATTTAAAGGATAAAAATAGGACTCCGTCTTAAATTAAATGACAAGGAACATTTAACCCTTAAATTACCAAATTTCAAGCAAACATCCTATGCAAAAATCCATTGTGTTCAACAGCTGCCCGATCCTATGCCATGGCCTGCTTGTCATGAAATCTCTATTGAGTACCAATGGTATGGCTCAAGGCCACACAAATATAAGACTGATGGACAAGCACTGAGAACTCACAACAGAATGCAAGTGCTATATATCAAGTCCAGTATCCCTGCAGGCATTGCCTTATACAGGAGGAAGGAGAATGACGGTTCTGTATGGCACAGGTCATTGGACTGGGTTCACTAATCATCAGACTTGGAATAATGATGGAACTGGGAGATATTACCAGGAAATCACTGTTTTGAAAATGCAGAAAGTCATTACGATCAATGGCATGACAGCAAAGTTGTGATCTCTCCGCCATTGTTACTATCGGAAACCCTACTCAACCGGTCAATGGGAGTTGTCGTACCTGCTGGCAAAAATGGAGTCATGGTCAAAAACACTGAAATAAAAATATTTGGTGAATTGACAGCTTAGTGAATAGACGAGTTTGTCCGAAATTGCACCGAACGTTGAAATTCATCCATCGTCTTCCCATGATAGACTGCAGGATTTCTCATACGCAGCCCTCATCCTAGTTTCTCTTCCTTCAAACGCTCCCTTAAGACATTCCTATTTAGGGAAGCCTACCACCCGACTCACTGATGCAACCAGTCCATCACTCTCACCTTGCAGTCCATCACTCCCACCTTGCAGTTGATCATTCCCACCTTGCAGTCCATCATTCACACCTTGCAGTCCATCACTCCCACCTTGCAGTCCATCACTCTCACATAGCAGTCCATCACTCTCACCTTGCAGTTCATCACTCTCACCTTGCAGCCCATCACTCCTGCCTTGCAGTCCATCAATCTCACCTTGCAGCCCATCACTCCTACCTTGCAGTCCATTACTCTCATCTGGCAGCCCATCAATCTCACCTTGCAGCCCATCACTCCCACTTTGCAGCCCATCACTCTCACCTGTCAGCCCATCACTCTCACCTTGCAGCCCATCACTCTCACCTTGCAGCCCATCACTCTCACCTTGCAGCCCATCAATCTCTCCCTGCAGTCCATCACTCCCACCTTGCAGTCCATCACTCTCACCTTGCAGTCCATCACTCTCACCTGGCAGCCCATCACTCTCACCTTGCAGTGCTCTCCTCTTGTTTCCACCACCAACCCTTCTAGATTGAGTTCCCACGGGAATAGGGCCCTCGTTTCCTCCAGTACTGGTTTATAAAATGTTGTTCAATGTATTATAACTCTGTCTATGTTGTGCCTACTGTACAGCGCTGCGGAATATGCTGGTTCTTTATAAATAAAGAAGAATAATAATCTATCGGAGCAATCTGGAGCTGATTTGGAGGTTCGTGAATAACCTCTCAAGTGTTTCCAGTCTGCTGTTCCCTGTGTGAAGATAAATGGGGTTCTGCCATTAGAATGAAAAAATGAATTTCATTGCTAAAAATACCAACTGCGGGAAATTGAAGGCTAAGTTTAATATGTAACTTTAATTATTAGTATTCTTATCATGCTCAGTCTATAATAAGAAAAAAGGCGTCTGTGTTGCTGGATGGCAAAAGTGCTTTAATGTATAAGAAGTCTGTTAAAATACAAGAAGTGAGTGAAGTGTAAGAACAGAGAGCAAAGTATAAAGAACATGAAACACGTCGCTTGATGTGATGATACTCATTTCTCATCTCGAAGTTGTGATAGATATCAGAAATCAGCTAATCAATTTTCCCTTTACCTTTGAATGTGTAAGAGGTTTACGGAGCTGGAGAAGTTTATAGAAAGAAAAGAAAACTATAAAAATTAGAAGAAGTTTCATATAATTTACATCAATGTTCTATGCTGTTTGTTGTTCTATTTATTGGTTGACTGATCTATATCAAGGCAGTCTATTCCTCCGAGAGATCTCATTCCTAGGAGAACTTTACTTTTTCTTTAATTAACATGCCAGGAATCAATTAGAGCCAAGCTTTTTCTACAGCAAAATTACTTGATTAACTGGTTGTTAAAGAAATTCTAAAACTCTGTCCGAACCCGGAGCTCTCCAAGGACCGGCGCTGTAGTCTTGGTGAGACAGCTTTTAAAGGGATGTTATCTGTATATATTGGTTCCTAAATGTAAATCCAATGGACCCTGAATTCATAGTAACATAGGCTGAATAAAGACATGCATCCATCGGGTTCAGCCTTTCACATATCACCTACTGCTGTTGATCCAAAAGAAAGCAAAAAACCCAGTCTGAAGCGCTCGCCAATATGCAACGTACTGGGAAAAAATTCCTTCTTGATCCCAGAATGGCGTCAGATTTCTACTTGGATCAAGAAGCTTTTACCCACATATTAAATTTTATAACCCTTAATATTATGTTTTTGCAGGAAGTCATCCAGGTGTTGTTTAAACGTCTGTACAGTCTCTGACCCAACCACCTCAACAGGCAGAGAATTCCACAGCTTTATTGTTCTTACCGTAAAATAACCCTTCCTATGCTTTAGGCTGAATTTCCATTCGTCCAGTCTAAAGGGGTGACCTCGTGTCCTGTGTATAGTCCTGTTAATGAATAGGTTTCCAGACAATGGTTTATAATGACCCGTATATATTTATATAACGTTATCAGATTCCCTCTAAGTCCTCGTATATATTTATATAAAGTTATCAGATCCCCTCTAAGGTCCCGTATATATTTATATGAAGTTATCAGATCCCCTCTAAGGCGCCGTATATATGTAGAGTCACTGTGGCAAGAAAAAGTATGTGAACCCTTTGGGATTACGTGGAGTTTTGCATGAATTGGTCATAAAATGTGCTCTGATCTTCATCTAAGTCACAACAATTTGAAAAACACAGTCTGCTTAAAATAATACAACACAAACATTATATGTTTTCATGTGTTTATTGAACAGAACATGTAAACATTCACAGTGCAGGGGTAATCTTTCTTCTTCAAGATTTTTCATGATATTGTAGACTCAACTTTGTATTACTTGTCAAGACTTTTTAAAGAATTAAGAAGAATCCCATCACAGTTTGGTTGATCGATATATTTAGTGTACAACTGAACACTACTACAGTATTTAATTAAATTACCCTTGAATGCCCCTCTAGTGTAGTTGCAATAATCTCTTATCTGGCCTCCCTCTCCCCCCTACAATCCATCCTGAACGCCTCCGCCAGGCTAATTCACCTCACCCGCCGCTCTGTCGCTGCCGCTCCCCTCTGCGAGTCCCTTCACTGGCTCTCCATCCACTGCAGAATTAAGTTCAAAATCCTTATCCTTACCCACAAAACCCTCACTAACTCAACGCCCCACTACCTGTCCTCACTAATCACCAAATACACCCCAGCCCGCTCCCTAAGGTCAAACAGTGACCTGCGCCTAGATTCTCCCCGCATCACCTCTTCCCATGATAGACTGCAGGATTTCTCACGCGCAGCCCCCACTCTCTGGAACGCTCTCCCTCGTGCTGTCAGACTTTCCCCTAACTTCTCTTCCTTCAAACGCTCCCTTAAAACGTTCCTATTTAGGGAAGCCTACCACCCAACTCACTGACGCAACCATCAATCACTCTCACCTTACAGTCCTCTCCTCCTGTTTCCAACCCCAACCCTCCCAGATTGTGAGTTCCTACAGGAATAGGGCCCTCATCTCCTCCTGTACTGTTTGTCAAATGTTGTTCAATGTGTTGTAACCCTGTCTATACTGTGCCTATTGTACAGCGCTGTGGAATATGCTGGCGCTTTATAAATAAATAATAATAATAATAATAGTTGTTTGTCAACACTAATAGGTTATTATGTGTGATTATTTCCCTATTGTTCACATTGGGATTGGCATCTGCTACTCATTTTTCTGGCCATGCGCACCATAGCACAGAATCCTAGGGCCTCTTTGGCCAATGAATGCATCTCAGGTGTTACATAGTTGCATTAGTTGGTGTCAACTTGGGTAACCAGATACAGAAACATGAGCTGATGACACTGAATTAGCTAATGTTTCCTTTAGCAATTAAATGCATCAATGCCAAGATGGTCATTCGATCAAAGACATCCGGGATGTGCTACTCTTTGGCATTGACACTACACTAGAATGGCTTTCAAGGGTAAGTTAATGACATACTATGGTAGTGTTCAGTTGGAAACTAAATCTATTCAATCAAACTGTGTTGACTTGCATTGATTTATCCAATAAAAAAACAACAATTGTTTAATAGTTCTTAAAGGATTATAATGTTTCACTATATCCTCTTAAACCAACATTGGATACTCTTTAGCTGACCAAATGTTGGCCAATTGAATTTTTTCATTGTTCATTTTGTTGATTGTTGAATGCTTGGACACAGTTTGCCTGAGAGTCCCATGCTGACCCATGTTGATCTCAATGATCGCCTCCAAGGACAGAGCCTCCCTGCCACACCGAGAAGATTGTAAACCAGAATAATGGAAGATGCATAGCACTTTTCTGTTGACAATAGATTTGTGTAGGCGTCAATCTATATAAGGAAACCATTCATGACACTATAAAAGAAACCTCTGGTAGAGTTTTCACATTCTCTAAGTGACTGATAGTCTTGAAAAGCCAGGATAATAAGGAAGTGTGGTGACTGCAAGCGAAAAAATAATAAATAACAGTATGGATTTACAGCAATTTTAAAGTACTTCTATGTCCGGCGCAACAGTTTTATAATAAATGTCGTATTGTTCGATTGTACGGTATTCCTCTTGCTATGAAATAAACCTGCAATTTACTAATTGCCAAGATCACAATCGTTTATTTTACTGAGGATCCTTCATCAGGCCACGCAGATGCTATGAATAATACCACCGTGGCATTATTATTTATACTGTTACAATAATAATATGACAATAATTTACAATAATAATATAATTATATAATTATCGTTTCAGCTGAATTTTAATCCCTAGATGTATGCAAAACGCAGACAAATAGATGGGTCGTACGGACTACTTAAACCTTTATTTTATAGAATCTTAATCTAAACCTAAGAAACAAAGGGCCCCGTCCAAACTAAGCCGAATGCTGTGCACTCCTTACTGTAAATTAATGCAACCTATACTTTGTATAGGAGCAGGTAATTTGCGGTCAGAAAAAGAAGAATGAACCTTTCATTGGTAGCTCGTTGTTTGCAGCTCGAGATGGTATTCTGTAAAGATTGCTGGTTTGGATCCTCTGGTGTTGAGTGTTTATTTATTATTATCCTTTATTTTTAAAGAGCCAGCATATTCCGTAGCGCTGTACAATGGGGAAGCACAAACATGAGACATACATGATAAATAAGGAAAAGACAACGCTGTCCAAAGGATAGCTTGTCTAGGAAGTACAGCACTTTAACCAAGTGCTCGACCAGACATCCCGTGAGCTTACAATCTAAGGGACGGGGTAAGTGAAACAAATGGGAGCAGAGGGAAGGTGAAGCTGGTTGCTAGAAGAATTGTTGTGATGGTTGCATGGGAAGGACCAGAAGGTTGGGCTGAGTAAAGGTAATTAGAGAGAGAAGTGGAAACAGCTGTAAAGGAGCCCATAAATTATGAACCAGGCCTGGGTGGGAGGGTGGACAGCAGAGTGGAAAATCTTGCTGTCTGTGTTGGTCAGTGTATGCTTATTATCGTTCCGGGGTGTTGGTAAGTGTATCCTTATGCTGGTTCTGGGGTGCAGAGTGGAAAATCTTGTTGTCTGTGTTGGTTAGTGTATGCTTATGCTCATTCCGGGGTGTTGGTCAGTGTATGCTTATGCTGGTTCCAGGGTGCAGAGTGGAAAATCTTGTTGCCTGTGTTGGTCAGTGTATGTTAGATTTATTTATGATTTTGTCTTCTAAAATAAAAATAATTCAACTTAAAACAAATAAATTGCTTACCTCTGGTCCTGAAGCTCAGTGGCGGATCGATCCACCACCACCACCTCTGACCGAATGTAGAATACTGGGAACAAATTATTCTCAGTGTCCATTCATGGCTCAGGAGTGACCATGCAGATGCCAGCTCAGGCAGAGCTCCTATGGACTTCAGGAGATAATATCTGTTGGTGGTGTCCTGACTCTTATATCTCGTGCAGCTAATAGAGCAGTTCAATCACAATCAGCCTGAAAATGCTGATGGTTAACCCCTTTGCTACTATTATCGAGTATACTCGATCTTCAAAACCACCTGTAGGTACCTCAAGATTAAGGCTAGGGTCAGACTAACGCATTTTTCGCGTTGTCCGTGAAAAAGTGCATTCGAACGGATGGACGCATTTTTTCACGGAATACGCGATAGCGGTCATACGATGCGCATTTCCGTCCGTGATTTTGTATGGATCATCAATAAAACCCTTTTTGTGTCTGGACGTTATGTTGGCTGGACATTAGCAGCGTCTGACGTCTCCTAATTACGCACACACGCCGCTAGCGGACGCAGCGCACTCTGTACGTCCGTACTAGCAGTTTGACGTTCTCGAAAAAATGCGTTCGTTTACCACTTGCGTTGCGCAGCTGCACTTTTGTGCGGCCGTTCTTCGTATGCTGCCCGGCATTGGACGTCATTTGCTGCTAGCGCGGCCGTGATTTAGTGCTGCTAAACGCACGTTGATACTGCGTTAGTCTGACCCTAGCCTTAGAGGGTAATTTAAAGAGATCCGAATTGCTTGAGAAAGGTAACCTTTCCTGGCCATTCGGCTATCCAGAGAGCAGGCAATTCGCCAAATCCTGGCGAATTGCCTGCACATACGGTGCCTGTTCGAGGGCAGTGAAATCCCCATGATAAAGCAATGCTTCAGCTATTTAGGCTAGGGTCAGACTAACGCATTTTCACGTTGTCTGTGAAAAAGTGCGTTCGAACGAATGGACGCATTTTTTCACGGAGTACGCGATAGCGGTCATACTATGCGCATTTGCGTCCGTGATTTTGTACGGATCATCAATAAAACACTTTTTGCGTCTGGACGTTATGTTGGCCGGACATTAGCAGGGTCTGACATCTCCAAATCACGCACACACGCCGCTAGCGGACGCAGCGCACTCTGTACAACCGTACTAGCGGTTTTACGTTCTCGACAAAATGCGTTCGTTTGCCACTTGCGTTGCGCAGCCGGACTTTTGTGCGACCGTACTTCGTATATTGGCCGTCATTGCCCGTCATTTGCTACTAGCACGGCCGTGATTAAGTGCGCCTGCACGTGCGTTCGCACTGCCTCAGTCTGACCCTAGCCTAAGAGAACAAAAACCAGCAGTGAAAGGTTCCCGAAATGCCCTGCCATTCGGTGGTTTCATGCGGCAGATTTATTAATGCGAATCCCATAGGCTTCAATGTTAAAAATATTCCGTTTTTAATTCAATATCTAATAAACCGTTCACTATAAAATTCTGCAGTAAAGAGTCTCTTTATTTATAGATTTTTTAGGATATTTGAAGCATTTTTCAGTTTTTTTTTTTTTTAAAAAAGTCTGAAATTTTATTTTATTTTATTTTTAACCCCTTAGTGACCGGGCGGTTTTACACAAATCCGTCCTTTAGTGACCGGTGCTGTTTTTACGTTTCTGCGCTGTTCATGTTTAGGTCAAATTTTCCTCTTACTCGTTTATTCAACCCACACATATTATACACCCTTTTTCCTGCCATTAAATGGACTTTCTAAAAATACCATTATTTCCATCATATCGAATAATTTACTATATAAAAAATATGAAATATGATGAAAAAATGGTAAAAGCACACTTTTTTGTAATTTAATCCCCAAAATATCCAACCACCAAAAAAGACCCCAGCTAAATAGTTTCAAAATTTTGTCCCTAGACTAGAAATACCCAATTTTTACATGGTTTTGCTTTTTAACCACTTCATTGCGGAGCCAGTTCACCTATGTGCGCTGCGCTCATTCTGACCCTTTTGTACTAATTATTTTTAGATGACAGCCTAGGTCCTATTTAACTAAACCCCCCAGACAAAAAAACTTTAAAAAAAGAAAACATTTTTTTATTTTATCTTATTTTTTTTATTATTTTTTTATTTTTATTTTTATTTCTTTATTTTATTTTTAAACCAAACCAGGTCATGTTTGGTATCATTGGAAAGGCCATGATCAGGCCTTTCCAGTTATGATCCCTCTATCTCTACATGGCAGCTATAGGGTTAACTGGCCCACTGACATCCTCACACATATGGTGAGGTTGTCAGTGCGTGGGGGGGACCTGGAGGCTTGGCTGACATCCAAAATGTCAGCTCCCTCCAGGTTCGAATCCTGTTTTGGCGCCGATTAGCGCCGAATCGCGATTTTTTTTTTCTTTTTTAAAAAGTCAGATTTTTTTTATCAACTTTACTTATTTTTTCTGTGACAGCCCTTTTTATTATCATTCATTGGATCTCATATGTAAATTTCAGACATTTTCGCTCAGTTGTTTCTTTGCAAACAGCGTTTCACTTTTCAATCATTCATGCAAACTGTTTTTCTAATTTATTCACTGCCTTCTTCTGCGGTGTCGGCTTTTTCCAGAGGCTTCGCTGCGTGTGATCGACTCCTGCTCGGGTTTTTCCGGCGTCTTTGACCGGTTAATTCAGATGTTTTTACGGGTTTCCGGCGTGCATTCGCTGGGTTTTTGCCAGGTTTTCGGCGGGTTTTCGGCAGCTTTTTCCTGCACTTCGACAGCCCTGTGGTGCTTGCTGAATACACCGCAGGGTCGCTGAAGTGGGAAAGCCGATTTGCACCGAATAGAAGAGAACGAAAAGTCACCGAACGTGCGTGACTTTTCGAATCTCTTTGAATAACCCTGTATATGAAAAGCTTTGAGATCCGTTTTTCCTTCATGGAAGCACAGAGACCAAGCTAGTATATAAATGCAGTAGCACTTTCTGGCCAGCAGAGGGAGCCCACTGCCTGTCACATAGGGCTTACCTACAGTGAACGTATTGTATGGGTAATAAAAAGTAGTTTTCCTTAAAACCACTAGGTCCTGGCAACGGTTTTATAGAAAATCAATTGGTGTGTAAGGGGTTAATTGCCCACATGGATTTAGCAGCTCCACTGGAATAGGGTCCCAGGGTGGTTCAAACCATATATATGTTATTTATTTATTTTTTTTAGATAGTATTTTACTAGGAAGGATACATTGAGATTTCTCTCGTTTTCAAGTATGTCCTGGGTGGCGAGTATGTACTGTTAGCCGTCTTGCCCAAGGACACTTACTGGAGAGGTTGCTCACTGGGATTAAATCCATGACTCCACATGCTCTCTCCATGCAGAGCAGTGATGTTACCTCTACTCCACCCAGCCGGTAATTGTAGATTTTGTAGATTTTAGGCCAATGTGTTGAAGCTGAAGGGGGAAAAAAAAGTAATTTTTAGCTATTTTGACATTAATATAGCAGTTTTCTTTTGATTTTCCAGCATGTCACTGCATAATGAATATCCCTTGTTATACATACCTTGGAATATTCATCATAATACACATTTCTGTTATAATTAAATGATTTTCTTAAATTTCTACTTTTAGCAGCTCGGCAGCTTCGCCACATATTACTAGTGGCTGCCATGGGTTAATCAGACAACTGGGACCTACAGATTCCCTGAAGCCGCGTGTGGCATGAAGATGGGTCACAGGGGCCAAATGCGCTGAAACCTTTTAAATGCAGAGTGAAATAGTCACCGCTGAGTCCCCGAGCAGCAATAGAAAGGTTTATTTCTAGATCCAACTTTAAAAAGAGAAGAAATCCTTCTAATAGTTTGTTATTTTTTTTTCTTCGCACTTTTTTTCACAATATATACCAAATTAACCCCTTCACTACCAAGTAATTTTCCAAAAAAACATAGTCAGAAACAGTGGTTTTTTTTAAAATCATTTTTAATTAATTATAAAATAAGAAATCTTTGAGTTTTTATACCTATTGTATGTCTTACTATAAATAAACAATTTTTGGCCAGTAGAGGGCGCCATCTACTGCCAAATCGAGTTCTAACAGCACATCTATTTTCTTCTATTTCTCCCTGCATCGGCTGCTGAAAGCCCGATTATTTCAGAGCTTTGAGCAGTTGATTTTACAGTTTTAGCTCTTTGGACATTATGCCCACTGGGCTAAAATGTTGGGGGCTCCTTTTGCAGTCCAAAATCTAACGAAATTAGTTTGCAACAAAATATTTGCTTTTCGGCTGCAGATTAGCATTTCAAGATATCTCTATCTGTAGTGAAGGGGTTAAGTAACATATAATATCAATAATAAAATTATCATCAATAGTAATAGTATATGTTTAGCCCTTTCGCTGCTGAGGCTTTTCCCGCCCCTGTGCTGAGTTCATTTTTACCGGTTTTGCTCATCATGTTTAAACGCGTTTTGAAGGCTTATTTTAGTATATGACCCAGACATATTATATATCGTTCTTTCCGTCAGACTCGGCAGATTCATAATATGTCATTATTATATGTATACGTCATGACCTGTCTGTATATTATAACAAAAAATGAAATAAAATATGATTTTTCAATAATTTGCAATGTGTAAAGTGTTTTTTTTTCACATTTTCAGATGCGAGCAATTGCGGTTATATTTTGTATGGGGTGCGCTTGTTAAAAAAATTAGAGATGGGGTCTCTTTACATTTTTTTTTGGGGAAAATTACACGATTTTTAACAAACGCACCGCATACAAAAATCGTTAGTGCAGCATCATTGTTCACCTTATAATTGAAATGGGAACAATATTGCTGCATTAACAAACCAAAAAAAAGAAAAAAAACTTGTTTATTTTTTTTTTTATAATTTTTTTTTAAAATATTTTTTTATTTTTATTTTTAATTTTTTTTTTTACTAACTTTTTTCACATTCGAGTTTGGTATCGTTGGAACGGCCATGCTCTGGCCGATCCAACAATGCCAAACTTTAACCCCTAGCTGTCACGGATCGGGAGATAGAGGGTTCATTGGAACTCCCTATCTCCACCATTGGTGGCAGCTAGGGGTTAACTCCAGGACTGGCATCATCGTGCTATGCACGATGACGCCAGTCCTCAGGGGGAGTTCCCGGAGGCTTGGCCGACATCCAAGATGTCGGCCAGCTCCGGGAAAGGATCACGAACCGGCGCTTTTCAGCGCCGATTCCTGATCCGGCTCCCCAGGGGTTAATGGCAGGTACCATTTGGAAGGGCAGGCTGTGCCCTTCCAAATGGTGCCTGGGTTAACCCCCGCAATGCCGCCGATCGGGAGGGAGAGAGGTCCGAAGGACCTCCCCCCTCCCTTTCAGGCGCCTCCTCCGCACATGCGGGGGGGCGCCTGAATTAGGTGTCATCGCGCCGCCGCGATGACACCTAATTAGCCCGGCGGCGGTTCCGGATGCTGGGCTGACATCGAGGATTTCAGCCCGCACCGGGGTGGGCCAGCGATCGTCCGGAACCCGGCCGAACGCTGACCCCAAAGGCTGGACGTGCTCAGCGCGTCCTCCGCACGCAACGTGACATGCGGTTGGACGCGCTGAGCGCGTCCACCGCAGCGAAGGGGTTAGTAATAATAACAGTATTTTAATATTAATTTATAAATAATAGTAATATATTAAGCAATATTTTAAAACATTTAGAATATATTTCATAATAATATATTAAGTAATATATAGTAGTAATAATAATAATATATATATATAGGGGACTATTACACAGTTAACGGTAACGTGAGGACACTAATGGGAACATCTGCGCCTGAAGAGTTTCCCATAGCGTCCCAATGTTAACATGGGGAAGGTTCGGGGTTGGTAGTAGCATTAACTGCATGGTGTGAGCACCCCGCCTTGCAACTCAGTGCTAACCGCAGTGATACTCAGGGTAGCGCTTCTGCACTGCCGCGAGTATCACCTCCTGGAGTCCATAGGACTCCATGGATGGTTGCGTTTCCGGGGCATGAGTCCTGTGCGTTCTCACTCTTGCAAGATCGTGCGGCTCCATGGAGTGATCGCGGAGGGAGACTGGGAACTATTTGTTCCCTGTCTCACTCTGCACGCGCCCAGGAGAAGCGGTGGATCGTTACACCATTGAGAGGTGAGTGGCCGATTTAATGGGGGGGTTTAGGGGTGTTAAATGATTTTGCATTTGCCAGCTTTTAGGAGTAGCTAAAATTAAACCTTGCACGTCCTGACGGTAATGTTCGCCTGTACTTTGTAATACCTTCCTTATCGAAACGCTAATGTAGGTTGGCGCTCCCCATGTTAAGTATAGGATGCGCAAATTACAGAAAGCTCGTGGAAGCTCACGCATAAACCGATTCGCTGGGATTACTAACGGAGGTAAAGTCTGGACTGCAATATGGGGGCATGCGTTAAACACACTTATCCTGGCGGTAACACTAACATATCGAGGCGCTACGTTAGCCCCGCCTTTGGAATAGAGCCCATAATATATAAAACTAAGGCGAAAGTATATATATTTAACAATCAGCTAATATATTTTTTAGAACCAGCAGGCCATACGGGTTCATTTCGGCAGTGACGGAGTTAAAGACCCAGGTGCAGATAATTTGCGCCGCATTTAGTCCTGTATTGATTCGAGTGTCCTTCGGGATTGTAAATTGAATGCATGACACGGGTGCAACCTACGTGCATTACTAAACCTCAGCGATCCAGATACAAAGCTCCAGACATGGAGATGCGACAAATGTTGCTGGGAAGGAGGATGAATGAAAAGACACATCTGCATGCTGGAGTACCTCGGCATAAAATAAATGCTAATAACGGTATGGCGTGTTATGGGATTACTAATTACGAGACAGGAAAACGCATGGAATTTTGCCTCATTATGTCCAAAACAGAATCACGATAAAAACACTCCAGCATGGATAAGGTAAACGAATAGATAGGAGGTGGATCAGGAACATCTCGTAGGATATTCAAGGCCTCCGATCAACCATCCTTGTTGAGCAGCAGTTAAGAGCCTCTGCCCTGTGTTACGTATGTATAATTCATGTGATCTAGGTGGGAAATCAATGAACTTGTTATGGCAGTTCTTTTGGCTTTGCTCCATGTTAAGATGATGTGGTTTCTTTCCTGCAGCCTAGTAATTCCACGTACTTCAGGTAGGGTTGCCAGAACAGCCATGTTTTCCTAAACGCATATCATTTATTCATGCAGATGGGCACTGTATGAAAAATTTAACCCTGCGGTCTGTATAACCCATAGGAAATCAGAAAGGAATCCCAGGTGACCTGCCTTGATTTCCTTCCTGCAGCATATGAATTATAGATGTTGCAGGTCAGCACTTTGCCCTATGCTCCCCCTCTTCTTCCAGCCATAAATTAGTTATATTCTTCCAAGAAAACATGGCCGACTTTCCGACCCTAACTATAGGCTATAAGGTTGCCAGGGCAGCCATTTTTTCTGTAGACTTATTACCATTATATGCAGTTGGAGAACAGAGGGAAGGATCTGCCCTGCATCACGTATAAGTCATATGTTTCAGAGGAGAAATCAATTACCTAATTAAGTCAGGTCATCCAGAATTGAGACATTAGAAGCATGTTCTGGAAGGTGAAGGACATTTTTGTTTATGTATATTTTTCGTGACACCTTTAAAACAATGCACAGATTGCAGGATGGAAAAGGTAACTAAAAAACAGGACTTTTATGGGATTTCACATCAAACTTTGGAAAGTTTCCATCTCAAATTGTCAAAATCTCAATTTGACTTTTAGTTTTCCTAGAACTAATCTGAGCAGGTTCCTACTGGCAAGCAGGGCCAACACCCATCCATCCGGCTGTGGGCCCCCGGACTCAGGGGCCCGGGTGCAGTGGCACCGGCTGCACCCCTGGTAGTTTCGCCCCTACTAACCACCCTGTTAAAGGCCACACGCTGGGCATTCCAGAAATCTTGGGAGAGGGATCTTTCCATAGCCTTCACCCCCTCACAGTGGGGGGAAGCTTTCCGCTTCCTACTGAAAAATACCACAATGCCATGTCAGGCCTTCTATTCAGAGAGCATCGAAAGCTCACTGACATTTCAGTGCGCTCCCATTCGCCGCACTTTGGCAAGTTAAATTCGCTGACCCTGCGGTGAATTCATTTACAGCAGGGTCCCTGAATTGCGGCGAATCAACCCACTGAACGCATCCTGAAACCCCCGAATCGAACGCATAACCTTCCGCAAAACCGCTGAATCGATTAGAAAAACCACAGAAACATCACTGAATCGATCTGAAAAACCTCCGCTAAACCGCTGAATCAATCTGAACATCCACCGAATGCATCCGACGATCCGGCGAACAGGGGTAAAAATAAATAAATAAATAATACAGCAACTTTTAAAATGTGTTTTAAATAAAACTATTGCATGAAAATGCTGGGAAATAATATATGAGGTCCTATGAATAATAATAAAAAAAGGTCTGTTACGGAATAAACAAAAAGCCATGTAAAAAAAAAATCGGAATTAAAACTTTTGCTGAAAAAATCCCGAAAAAATGCTAATAAATAAATAGACTTTTTGCTGCAATTGAAAATAATGAATGGTTGAATAAATATTAAAAATAACAGGGATTTTTTTAAATTGAAACTTATTGAATTCGCCTGCTTAAACCTGTCGAATGAAACCACTGAAAAACTGGGTATTTTGCCAACGTTCCCCTGCTGTTAGGTGTCTCTGAATAGATTAACCACTGATTCTCTATGGGGATTTCACTGCCGTCGAACAGGCACAGTATTTCACTGTCAATTCGCCTGCTTTTTGGATAGCCGAATGGCCATAGAATTTCACCGTTCGGTGCAATTCCGTGGCCTAGTCTGTGCTCTCTGAATAACCCCTTAAGACTAAATATCATCAGGAATCATAAAGTCTTTGTGGCGCCTTATTAACGCAAAATTTCTATATTAATGGCTCGACTCATAATTGTTTGGAAGCTGGTAATGGATACCTGCTGCAACTGGCAATCTCTCCTGGAGTCTATTGGACTACACGGTGAGCTGCCCCATATTATGTGTTCAGAATTTTGTTTGTTCTCACAGTCACAAGGTCACAAGAGAACCATTTGTTCTCTATATCCTTCACTTTTTGGAAAAAGGAGGTGACTGATTGTGCCCTCTTCTCCACAAGGGATCAGAGGAGACATTTTTTTAACGTTTTAAGTGATTTTGCAGACACAATTTAACTTAAGGAAACACTCTACACACCCTGACTACTTTAGCTTTTTAAAGAGGTCAGGCGGTGTGTTGTCCCCCTCCCCACCTCCCTCTCTCCCGTGCTGTTTTGGAGATATTCTTGATGAAGAAGCGTTTCCTCTGCCCACACAATCATCACCAGGCAACTGGGATTCGATTTTGGTTGTCAGCACACTCTATATGTGTCCAGTGGCGTAACTAGAAACCTGAAGGCCCCGGTGCAAGAATCCATGAAGGGCCCCCCAACCCCCCAAAAAAATCTATATTTTTACTTTTTTTTCCTGCATTATAAAAAAGATAGTATTGCCCCCAGCTCACATGGATATATATATTGCCCCAGCTCACACAGATATATACTGTATATTGCCCCCAGCTCACATGGATATATATTGCCTCCAGCTCACATGGATATATATATTGCCCCCCACTCACATGGATATATATTTCCCCATTTCACACATGGATATATATTGCCCCCAGCTCACACATGGATATATTGCCCCAGCTCACACATGGATATATTGCCCCAGCTCACACATGGATGTATTTTCCCCCAGCTCATGGATGTATTGCCCCAGCTCATGGATGTATTTGCCCCCAGCTCATGGATGTATTTGCCCCCAGCACATGGATGTATTTGCCCCCAGCTCATGGATATATTTGCCCCCAGCTCATGGATATATTTGCCCCCAGCTCATGGATATATTTGCCCCCAGCTCATGAATGTATTTGCCCTCAGCTCGAGGATATATTCGCTCCAGCGCTCACCGTGCTCTGCGCTGTTCTTCACGAGGCGAACGGCTGCTGGCATGATGCAGCTTGGCCGCTCGCCAGGAACCACCTGACTAGTGCAGCCGAGTTCTCACGAGATCTCGTGCACTGGTCAGCTAGTTCCCATCCCACGCGAGCGGCCAAGCTGCAAGCCAGCGGGCCACTCGCAGAGAGAGAAACAGCCGGCGGCGCTGCTACAAGATTCCGGTGCTTATTGCTGGAATCTGGCAGTGGTGCTGTGCCCCCCTCCAGTGGCGGAATGCCAGGGCCCGGTCGCAACTGCGACAGCTGCGACCCTAGTACTTCCGCCACTGTATGTGTCCCGTTCATGGTGCAGGGGTGCAGGTAGAACCCATGTTTCAGGTCACAAAGACAGCAGGAGGGTTATTTACAAGGATCAGGTTTAGCAACAAAGAACAGAAAGGGCAGAGGAAACAAAATAAACCATGTGGGGTAGGATAATCATACAGGGCCCCGGTCTAGCCATGAGAAAGATGTCAAGGTATCTGAGGCTAGGAGCAGCTTACTTAAATGGGAAGCCCCAGGTTAACCCATTAGTGCCTGAGGATTCCCTCAAGATGGAAAATCAGGACAGGAACATGCAGCATGAACAGTGCTGCCAGAGGTCTTTTCACCGGAGGGCTCATTTTGGAACGAGTCTTTTTACAGACCCTGCGAGTTCATGGATCAGTTGCGTAACCATATGTTAACATTATCCTGTCTCTGAACGCTCGCAGCAGCAAGCGTTCTGGGAGGCAGGAGGCGATGCATTTTGGAAGTTGCAAGTTGAACAGGAGAGAAGGTGGATATTAACACCTAAAATACTATTTAAAAAATTAGAAGTAAAATAAATGTGCGTGTTCTGTCAGCAGCATCTGCCCAATTTATTTATGGGGGAAAAAAGGGCGAGGGGCAATTTTTTAATACAGTATCTCTTTAACACCAACTTTTCAGAGTCTGTAATAAATTTTTGACCTTATTTGCCGTCTCCCACTCTATTTACAATTCCTATACAAAGTATAGATCTACGTTTACTCATTTTATAAGCCAACCTTAGGACTGGCAAGGGAGGGTAACATTTACGAGTGGAGCCATTAGTACATAGAGAGCATTCTGACGCGCTTTTCATGTAAATGAGTATTGATAAAGAGCTAAAATATCATTTTCCACCCTTCTTCTTCTTCTTTAGCCTTTTTGATAAAGAAATCGTTTGGTCAGAAAGGATCTAATGAGCGCGCAATCATGTGATAATAGCGATACATACACAGATATTTCCTTAGCTGAAAGCCGTAACCACAATAGACACACTGACCTCTTTTTATTTCCTGCGTTTCATAGAAATGTTAAAGTAGATTCTATTGATTTCATAGTTGAAAAGTAGCATTCTGAACAAAGCCAGATGCCAGATGCGTGCATATGAAATCACACACGTGTGTCAAGGGCTCCTGCCATTAGTTTCAATTTTTCCTGGAGCAGTCAGCCATTTTCTGAATTGAGAGGATGTCTGAAAAGAAGGATCACCGCCTCGGGTAACCTGTAACAGAGATGTATTCATTAATAATTTGTCATAAACATATTTTTTAATTCGTAATAAGACCTATCCTGGATTCTTCCTTTGAGAAAGTAGTGAGGGGAGCTTTTAAGCACTATACTGTAAGTTAGTCTTGTATTTTGATATATATTGTCTACTCACATTATTTTGTGCTTCAATAGAAAACAAAATAATATTAGTTTTTTTTATATAAATATCACCTTGGCCAGTGATGGCGAACCTTGGCACTCCAAAGGGGTTATTCAGAGAGAGCTGATCTGGCCCCAATTTGCACTGAACAGTAGTGATGGGCTGAACACCCCCGTGTTCGGTTCGCATTTGAACTCGAACACCCGAAAAATTTTGACCGCAAACTCGAACAGAATTCGAACACCATGCAAGTCAATGGGGCTCGAATGTTCAAAAATTAAGGTGCCCTCCAAGGGGGCATATATGCAAGATATTGGCCATAAAAGGTGTATGGGGATCTGGGCACTGCCCTGGGGGACAGGAAACAATGAAAAAAAAGTTTTTAACCCTTTCACTGCTGAGTGCTGAGCCATTTCACCGCTATGCACTGAGCTCATTTTTACCACTTTTGCTCATCTTTAAACGTGATTTGAAGCCATGGGAAATGTTTGAAAAACAATGAGTGGGAAATGTTTGGCCAACAAGGAGTGTGAAATGTTTGACCAACAAGGAGTGGGAAATGTTTGACCAACATGGAGTGGGAAATGTTTGAACAGCAAGGAGTGGGAAATGTTTATGAATACTATAGGCTTCAATGTTAAAAATATTCCCGTTTTAATTCAATATGTAATAAACCGTTTATTATTATATTCTGCAGTAAAAAGTCTCTTTATTTATAGATTTTTTAGGATCTTTTAGGGTTTTTTTGGAGTTTTTTTTTAAAAAAAAATTCTCGAACTTTCCACGAACATCCCGAAACGTTTGAAGTTTGCAAATTTTCGAATAGCCGATGTTCGAATCGCACTTTGAACTGATTCGAACCGGCAGCCTATCCCTACTGAACAGTGAATTTTCCCCGTATGGTGACAATTTTTTTTACAATTTTTTTTAAGCCGCGTTTTTTCTTTGTTCTGTAACAGACCTTTTTATTATTATTCATAGGACATTATTTATTAATTCCAGACATTTTCGTCCAGTACTTTTTTTTGCAAACAGCTTTTACATTTAGAAAATTTCAGGCTAGGGTCAGACGAGAGTGATTTCTACGGACTGTACGTCCTTGCACACGGACGTACGTCAGTACGGAAGACACAGTAGTGGTCACACAGTCCGTTTTTTTCACTGACGTTTATTTTTTGACGGATGTAGGAGGAAAAATAAATTAAAAAGCAAAACCATTTTGTCCGTGAAAAATGCTGGACGTATAAATGCAGTCCGTCTGACCACGTTCCATCACTCACACACAAAGCTATGCAGACGTTGCGGACGCAGCGCACTTTGTGCGGCCGTTCTAGGAGTTGTACGTTCTTGCCTGCCTTGCGTCCGTGGGCCGCGGCCGTTGTGCGTCCGCAGTTCAGTGCGGTCGTACTTCATGTGTCAGGCTCCAATGGGCTTTCTGTCATGCTATCACGGACGTACTTTTAGGCGCAATCACGGACGTGAACACTACGCTCGTCTGACCCCAGCCTCAATCGTATTTTTTTTTTTTTTTTTTACCCCATTCGCCAGCTTGTCGGCTTTTCCGGCAGCTGGTCGGCACTGTGTTCGATGGATCATCAACTTTTCCAGATGTGTTCAGCGGGCTTGCGGTGCCTTATCGGATCTGATATTTTCTGTGGGTTCACGGCGACTTATCGAATTGGACCAGATAATTTCGGCGGTTTTGCGGCTTTTTTTTAAATCGGCAGTTTTGCGGTGGATTTTCCCTGCACTTCGGGGACCCTGCAGTGAATGTTGTATTCAACACAGGGAATTTCGGGGAATTTGATTTTATTCGAATTTGATTAAAATGTCAGTGACATTTCGGTGCTCTCTGAATAACCGCTCAAATGTTTTGAAATGCATGTCCCATGATGCTTAGTCACTCTTAAGGATAGTCGAGTACATCATGGATCATGAAGTTTCAAAACATCTGGGGGTGACCAGGTTCACCATCACTGACCTAGGCTATGAGCAGGGCCTCCTCTAGCAATTTAGGGGCGCTAGGCAAGAAAATATTTTGGGGCGCCTACCACACTTTCAGCTTCACACCCATCTTCTTATACTCCACCTTTTTTCACACAGAGATACATGGAGTGACCTCTCTGATCTTCCTACCTCCACCCAGATTGATGACCCTGACCCACCTTGCCACCCAGATAAACAACCCCTCAACACTTCTCCATAGATAGGCATACCCTCTGTCCCAGCGAGGTGGAGTTTGCTGACACCTTTTCTCACACAGAGGAAGGAATTGAGGAGTGATGTCGGGCCCCCCAATGTGCGGGGCCCAGGACATGCTCTCGGCTCTCCCCAGCCCAAAGGGACGGCCTGGCCAGGAGTTCATCTAGTTTACTGTTTAAGAGGTACTCATTGATCGAAAGCCAGGTTTCTATAGGCTGAACTTGGGATCATTGAGATGTATTGCTTTATGTCTTCTGCAAACAATCACTGGTAAACCTTGAATTGGGGGAGTCTGTAATAAGACATGCTTAATAAAGATAACTTTAAAACACGCCGCAATCCACCATGTCCAAAAAAAGCCGGTGACCACACCCCCTTTTAACCCCTTTTCTGCTGAGCAATTTCACTCAAGCGTGCTGAGCTTATTTTCAGTATTTTTGTTCATCACATTTAAACAATATTTGAAGTCATATTTTATTATAGAACCTGCACATATTATATATTGAATTTTTTTCAGCAGACTCAAAATATATCATTACTATAAGTGTACATTATGTCACATCAGAATGCTATCACAAGAAATATTAAAAATGTGTACATTTCTAATCAAAACATCTAATCATTCTTTTGTAGCGTGTAAAACTATTTCTCCATATTTTACCAACCAAATCACTGTGGTTATTTATATATTATGAGCCAAATTACATACTTGGTGCTAACGTTAGCGCTCACCTGTGTTAACGTTAACCCAAGTAGTTTACACATATTACGATCCAAACGCTAACAGGTTAAGTAACCCGCTTGCGTTTGGTATCTTGTGCTTTTCAGCGCGAGGTTACTGTACTTTGCGCTCCCTATACTTAACATGGGGAGCTCAAAGTGTTAATCAGCATTAGGATTGTAATTTACAAAGTCCTAACGCTGATTAACGTCTGGCCGTGGTTAACAAAAAGTTAACAAAAAGTTAACCAGAGCCAGGACTTGGTGCTAACGGATTCCACTTCTGCAGAATCCGTTAGCACCATCCAGAAACCCCCCCAAAAAAAATCAAGATACTCACCTCCTGTCCCACGGCAAGGACCGCGGCTCTGTCTGTCTCCTCAGTCCGGCAGAAGCAGGGAAAGACTGGGGGAAAAAGTCCCCCCAGTCTCCCTCTGCGTATCACTATGCTGACCGCAAGGCGAGATCCGGCTGGTGATGTGACCGCCAGCGTTTGCTTCAATGGAGTCCTATGTACTCAAATGAGAGGATGCACTCAGCTGCGCATAATGCTGCCGCGCGCATCCCGGGGGTTTATGCGCAGTAACAATGCAGGCAGCTTTTTTTGGTGCCTGCATTGTAATCTAGCGGTAAAATGGGCACACTAGGGGGAAAACTGCGGGCGCAGTTTTTCCTCCCTAGTGCCCCCGTTTTACCGCTAGGATCGTAATTTGGCCCTATATTAGGTACTTTTTTGCAAAAAAAAAATCAGAAGTGGAGAACCTGTTACTAAGTTTTCCTAAGGAAATACACTAATTTAGCCAAAATTTAGTTAACTAAATTTTTAGTTTGGGATTTTGGCACATTGAGTTTTAGGAATAATATCACTGTGTATAAACCACTGAACTTGCTCCCGGCGTGGGATATGAGAAGGTGAGCTATACCGTTTGTACATTTTATAAATGAAAACTATTCAATGTTGCAGCTTTAGGCTAGGGTCAGACGAACGCATTTTTCGCTTTGTCCGGGAAAAAGTGCATGCAAACGAATGGACGTATTTTTTCATGGAATACGCGATAGCGGTCATACGATGCGCATTTGCGTCCATGATTTTGTATGGATCATCAATAAAACCCTTTTTGCGTCTGGACGTTATGTTGGCCGGACATTAGCAGCGTCTGACGTCTCCGAATCACGCACACACGCCTCTAGCGGACGCAGTGCACTCTGTACGTCAGTACTAGCGGTATCACGTTCTCGAAAAAAATGTTTTGTTTGTCGCTTGCCGTACATTACCCATCATTGGCCGTCATTTGCTGCTACTACGGCCGTGATAAAGTGCAGCTGCACGTGCGTTCGCACTGCGTTCGTCTGACCCTAGCCTAAGAAGAAAAAAAAAGACATTTTAATATATTTTATTTCTTTTCAATTAACTTGTCCTGTTTGGTTTCATTGGAAAGGCCAGGTAAAATGACAACTCAATTGACCTTCAGGGACTTATGGTTTCTGAGATACAAGGGTCCAAAGAACCCCTGTACCTCCTGTAATGGGTTTTCCCTGGGAAATCATTAAACCCTGACATCAAATTATGATGACATTGATGAAGTTGGGGGGGGGGGGTCCCACAGCAAGGGCTGACATCCAAGATATCAGTATGCTGTGGGAGAAGCCACAGATTGGTGCTGGATCAGTGCCGAGTTGTAGGATCAGAGCGATCTTCCTTACGTTCTCTTACATTACTCCAGACAGTCCTCTGGACTCCGTGACATTAGTATCTGCCACAGTATGGCATTCATCTATCCAAATATTTGTAATTTTTTATTTCATTTAAATACTTGTATACAGTGTATCTGTACGGTAATACTTTCTTATACCATGGAAACAGCAGCCATAGAATGCATGCAATGCACAGAAGAACAATGGAGCACCTGGCAGAGGCTTACTGAGCAAGACCAGGGGGTGACCCCTAGCAACACACCAAGAGGGGCAGCATTGTGCACTTGATGCCTATATACTATCCCAGCGACCATATTAAAGATGGCCACCTTTAATGACAGACATCACTGTGCATGCCCATCAAGGCCATAACTGCACATGACAAAGTGTCAATGCTGGGGGACACTTTTGTTACGGTCAAGCCATACTCACCGCAATCTCCCCCTTTGTATCCAGCCAGAAAGGTCTTCTTCAATCAACACAATTTTTGCCATTTTGTTACTGCTGCTAGTTTATTTAATGTTATTTTTCCCTCCTTTTTGGATAGTTTAATTCTGTGCTGATACTCAGTGTGTTCTGCTCCTCCCTATTGTAAATTCTTTGCATGCAATGGTCATCTCTCTAAACTATGTATTTTCTTATCCACAGCCACACTTCACTTCCATAATCCCCTCTGCTGTCTCACCCATCTGTCCTATCCACCCTCCCACCCAGCCCCTATCCTAATTATATAGTCTCCTTTTCTCAGCTGCTTCGCTTCTCTCTCTATGTTTCACCTTATCATGCCCAAACTCTTGTTCTATCATCATGCAGTGTCTGCTATACTCTCTGGTAATTATCTCCACACTCCCCCTGCTCCCTTTTGTTTCACTTGCCTTAGTCTCTTAGATTGTAAACTCACGGGATGTCTGGCTGAGCTCTTGTATAAAGTGCTGCATTAGCAGGACACTCATCCTATGGGCAGGGCCGTCTGTTGCTAATGTTTTATTATTTATTATGTCACCCGTTAGTGCTATCCCATTGTACAGGGCTACAGAAACTGCTGGCACTGTATAAGTACTTGTAACTGTAACTAGCCACTGGCATATACTGTATATATTTATGTATACTCACAGGTCGCCCCTGGTACCAGGTTCTCAAAATAAATAAGTGCCTTGACCTGAAGAGATTTTAATTAAAATTTTTGGTCAACTCTGTGACGTCATGAGAGTTTTATTTATCACACTTGTTATTCGCGTGTGTGTGTGTGTGTGTGTTTGTGTGATATCTGCTCCCAAAAACCAGGATTAAGTGATTTTATGATTAGTTCCTCTACTAGTTCCACTGTGTGCTTCCTCTTGCTTTTTGTGAGCTTGCAGAAGTCTTACTTGACACTCCATAAAGTCCCATGGACTCCAGGAGTGAAAACCAGCTGCGCTGCAGCGCATTTTGCCCAGAATTCTGCCGCTATCCCATTAACGCGACGCCAGGGGCAGTAATTTCACAAGCAGCCGTTCGGAAATAATCACAGAGACCAAAATATACATCGCCCTGTCTTATAACAAACAGTACAAAAGGGCTTGGCAGTGAAAGGGTTAAGCGTTACAGCAATCTTGCGTATAAAGTGGATGGATAGGGCAGGTGCTAAGTTATCACTTACCCTTTAACACCTAGTTCTAAAGGATATATCAGTGATTTACACAGCTTCATACGACGCACCATACGTGTTCCTGAAGAATATAATCTGCGTGGGCTGCAAGTATATATTTTTTCGTATAATTGTGTTTTATAAATTATTCATTAGTGGTATAAAACTTTGAGGAACAGAAGATGATAACTATCGGAAAATACAGACACACTGAAAGGAGGCGGCTTTTCAATATTATAGAGGGGGAAACAGATCCAGACGCAGATGGTACAGGTTAATTTCGCGAGGATGCAAATATTATTCACAGTTCATTTTACAGATGGCTAGTTCTAAACGAGCGTCGGATACGGGACTTTTTTTTTTTCTTCCCCGATTTATCTCGCATGAGTTAACGCAAAGACGGTGTTTATAAAAATGTGATTTAAATATCATGCCACTTCATGAGTCTCGTTAAATAAGCGGTTGCACTTATTAACCCCTGTCACATTAACAATGCTAATTACGAAGCGAGTGTTAAAAGACGAGGGCAAACGATTCGAAAAAGTCAAAGCGCTGAATTCTTTCGACTATGCAAAAAAAAAAGAAGAAAGAGCGATAGAGAAAAAAAATCCCTCTGTGCATGTTTTATTCAGACTTAGATTAAAAACAGGGATTCCGAAACCCAAGAATTATTATAATAATAAAGGAGAAATGAGTAAAAGAGCAGATTGCATTATACAGCGTGGGGGAGAACATCAAACAGCAGAAGACATTGATAGATAACCCTGCTGCCAGGGATTTATTGTGAACTACGTCTCCCATGACACCGGGGATCAGCAATGTAGGATAACACGTTTAAGCGTTCAATAATCTTTAGCCTGTCGGAGCATCATGGGAAATGTAGTTCGCAATCACCATTGGGAACTGCAGTTATCTGCAGGAAGAAGCTGTCCACGAAGGTTTAGTTGTCTCGCTCTTCACGTTGATAGGAATCATGTAAGGCATCAATAGAAAACAACTGTGAACTCGCGCAAGATTAGCTGTCACTGCGCTCAGAGAAGTAATTAATGAGATATACTAGTACAGCATTTCTGCTGTAATCCCACCATGACCCGTACCGGAATCTTTTTATTTTACATTAACATGAACAGCACTGCAGAGGTGACGAAGGCTCGGCTTCACCAGATAACATAATACCTGCTGTGGAATGAAATGTATTCTACTTTGACGTTATGCACATGATAACTCTTTCTCTGCCTCAAACGCGCGTCCACAATTTTGAATTGTATTAAATGGGATTAAAAATTGAATTGGCCACGTAAAACCCCATTTAAATGTCTTTTTAATGCAAGATTAGTGCTGCTTCCTGGGGAGAAAAGAATTTCTCTGTGAGATCTCACTCCTGTCATCCTGTTTTACTGTAAAGAAGCTGCAAGGAGCAGCCCCCACCATGGCTCCTCACTTTCTCTCATCTGACATTCCATCTCTCATCCTTGGAGACTTTAACATTCCTAGACTCTCCCTCCAAACCCCTCACCGCCAAAGTGCTCTCTATCACCTCCTCCCTGGGCCTCACACAGTGGTCCAACTCTCCTACCCACCAAGCCGATGTAATTATTGCACCATTAGCATACTATAAGGTCGATGGAGTAATCATATATCTGTACATGTTTAATTGTTTATTATTTTCTATAAGAACGTTAGTCCTGCATAGGTGAATGTTACTGTATATATCTAAATGTGTATTAATGTATAAGAAAGTAATCAAAGTACACTCCTACCAGAACTGAAGTCATGCTTTATATGTGTTGCAGAAAACGTTTAAATAAAATCACTTCTGGTTTCACCCAGCCCGCTCCCTTTGCACATTGGAATTATTGACCATACTTTCAGCATATGTGCAACACCGGCAACACCCTGGACCTTATTTTCAACAGCCTCTGTACTATTTCCAACCTTTCTAACACACCTCTCCCCCTTTTCCGATCACCACCTCCTCTCCTGGAAATTTTACTGCCACCAACCCAGCCTCCTGCTTCTACCCCCACTCCTCGTCTACCTAGAAGTCACTTCCTATGTTAGGAATAGGGAGAGCAAAGTACAGTAAGCTCACGCAAACGCGCGCAATCTTCGATGCGCTAACAAGTTTTGCCCGATAGCGTTCAGAAAGTGATATGGAGGTCGGTCAGCGCTAGGGCCACTTAACATTAACGCTCACATAGTTGAGCACTATTGTTAGCATTAAGATTGTAACATTGCCCTAAAGATCTGAGCGACAGACGGATTCCTGGTGTCTTGTGTGCAATAGCTCCGAAATACTACCTTGTGATAACCTATGATGTTCCATTATTATATTTATATATATATATATATATATATATATTATATATATATATATCCTGTGAGTGTGATTCCCTCCAAGAGTTTTTATGTTGTTTCTTTATATACGTTCTGCACTATGTATCATTAATTTTTATTTCAGATACATCTCCTACTTTTTATGTTTTTATGCTATTTTCGATCTGCGCTTGTGGGGAAGGCGCCCATTGGATCAAGCAGATACGTATAGAACGTGTACTTATTATTGTAATACCCAGTGGGTGGTCCCGCTTGTTGTGTTTTTTGCTGCATTACTGCAGGCAGGTAGAGAAGAAATCGTTGTTATTCTGCAGCTCCCTGGACTACTGAACATGCTACGAAATGTATAGTGTGTGTAATAATACAGAAAGGGTATAGGGATCTCAGACTCTGTCACCCCCCTGATGTTTATTGCATATAATACCCTGAATTCTTTGAATGTAATATATGACCAGAGACTCATGGGAGGTGTCATTCAGAAACATCCGGAGAGGGGATGTATAAGATCACTGCCATAAGGGCTAGTAAAAATTAACTGGTATCTGAAGTTACTGTTACCAGGACATACTTGAAAACGAGAGAAATCTCAATGTATCCTTCCTGGTAAAATACTTTGCAAATAAATAAATAAATATTAGAAAATAACCTTAACTAATTCCCGATCCTATCGTTAACAATCCACTTGGAAAAGTGTCCATTGCTGGTGAAATAGTTTAAATTTTCAAACCTGTAATTGGGGATTTTTTGTTCTTCTTTTTCAAAGACGCAACTAGGATTACATTTATCAAAATATTAAAATGTAATATTAAATGTAACAGTTCATTACAGATAGTTTTTTTTTTAAATCTTGCTTGTTTCACTAAAAAAGGGGGGCAAGGTCATGTGTCAAAAGGTGACCCTAAAGTTTTAGCATATCAGACATAACAGCCGTTGTGTTGAAATCGTCTAGCGTAGAAAAAGTAAAAAAAAAAAAGCTTGGAGATCTGTTTTTTCCTTCAAAGAAACACGTAGCTCAAGCTATAATATACATGTAGTAGCACTTTCTGGTCAGCAGAGGGAGCCCTCGGTCTGTCAAATAGGACTTGCCTACAGTGACCATATACGGTGAAGATATTTCTTAACATTTTTTATACTGTGTGTAATGGAAAGTGGTTTTCCATAAACCACTGGGCCTGCAGTGGTTTTATGGAAAATCACTTGTTATTGAAAGTGTTCATGACATTTATGCATTATTAGGGAATATTGGAGGTCAACTGATGGCTTATCTTGATCTGAATCAGCTTAGGTTTATAACGTTCCTCGTGTTCATGCAAGGCCAGCTGGCATTTTTTTTCCCTATGATCTAAATGCACTGTGTCTCAGGTTGGGCATCCTATATATTGCATGTTTTGTATAATTAAAAATAACATAATAAATTAAATGAAAGAGATTTGGGTGCACGACTTGTTAGTCCCGCTTGGTATTCTACAGCAATCAGCTGGATTTTAGAGAAGCCATGACACTTTAGAAGAAACTGTTTGACTCTGATACATCAGATTTGAAAAGTGCGATGATTAGTATGGCGGTGGAAGATTTTAATAAGAGATGGCAATACAGCAGCATATATTTAACTTGATTACATTTTAATGTGTTGCATAATTTATCGTGCATTATGGCTAATGATGTTTGCGCCTTCAGCTTAAAATAATATAACGATGAAGTTATATTGAAGGCAAAGCAGGATGATTCAACAAGACTGGAAATCAAGAACATAATAAAGAATAAAAAAATGAAAAAACCCACAGCCAAGCAGGACAATGTCAATGTATAACACTCAGATATTTTCCAGCTAGTTTATTTTGGTCTCAGATTTGCACTTCCCTGCTCCATATCCGACTACTCTCACTTTAGTAAACACAACAATAAAAATTCTTTAGAAGCAAATAACTGAAAAAATATTTTAATTATTTTTTTTTTATCAGTTTATTTATTTTGGGTAAAGATTTGCCATTTTCATGCTCACATTTCTCCGTCTTCTAATAAATTCCAAGAATGAAACTAAATGAAACTTCTCAGATTTGCACAGTTTATGTAAAGTTTGTCATTTTCTTTAGGTATGTAAAGTGAGAATTTTATAGACAGAGCTCAGCCTAGGTGGCCTGATCCGCTTCTTCTGGCTGCCAACAACACAGTGAGACTGTGGACAAATAGTCCTCAGTCTCCCTCTGCGATCGCTCCACGGGGAGAGAGAGATCGCGCAGGGCTTATGGCCTTGCAAGGCAACCCTCCATGGAGTCCTATTGCACACACCCTGCTTGTCACAACCAAAGCCAGATCTGCATGTTGTGATGACACGTACTAAAGGGGTTATTCACAGAGATCCAAACTTGCCCCGAAAATGCATAGAACCGTAAATTTGCCCGTACGGTGCAATTTCATGGCCAAATTATAACATACGGGGACATCACCAGTTGGAGTTGCAGACGACAAAACCACTCATTGATCTCCAGAGTGTCTATTCACTAACCACCATAATTTACTTCTGCAAATATCAGTGAGCTACGGAGGGCCAACAATGGTGAATCTACAGTGATTTCAATATCTAGGGGCATGCAGCCAATGTTCTCCATAGTTTCCCCCCCTGTTTCCACTGTTGTTTCGGCCAAGTTGTTGACTTTGATTTTGTCTGCCAAAGTTGCTCAGTGTAGTTTTCACAGTTGTTGCAGTCAGAATTGCTCAGCATTGTTTTTCCCGTTGTCTTGACTGTTTCTTTCACAGTCCAATGAACAAAGCCACTTTAAAATTGCCTATGTTTATTCACCATAGTTGTAAATAATGGTGGGGCAACTGTAAATAGAGAATAGTTGCTGCAGAAATAACAGTGGTACTATTGTTCCCCACTGTCCACCATTGTCTGATGCAATTTTGCATGCAGTTGTTGAATTTTGCTTCTCTGGATAGCCAGAGTTCACCATAGCTGCAACATCAGTGACTTTTACCATTGTTTACAACTACAATGATCATCTGTCAAACAACAGTGCTTAGTTAAGAACCACCTCCCATTGCTCAAATATCCAGGGCCCTATTCCCTAGTGAACACTATCAGGGTTATTCAAAGAGATTCGAATTGCTTGAGAAAGGTAACCGAACACTGAAAATCAGCGTTCGGTTACCTTTCCTGGCCATTCGGCTATCCAGAGAGCAGGCAATTTGCCAAATCCTGGCGAATTGCCTGAACATACGGTGCCTGTTTGGTGCCTGTTCGAGGGCAGTGAAAACCCCATGAAAATACACTGCTTCGGCTATTCAGAGAACACAAACCAGCAGTGAAAGGTTCCCCTAATGCCCTGCCATTCGGTAATTTCATGCGGCAGATTTATTCAGGCGAATCCCATAGGCTTCAATGTTAAAAATATTCCCGTTTTAATTCAATATCTAATAAACCGTTCATTATAATATTCTGCAGTAAAGAGTCTCTTTATTTATAGATTTTTTAGGATATTTTAAGGATATTTTTTGTTTACTTATTTTTCCTGTAACAGCCCTTTTTATTATCATTCATTTGACCTCATATGTAAATGTCAGACATTTTCGCTCAGTAGTTTCTTTGCAAACAGTGTTTCACTTTTCAAACATTCAAGCAAACTGTTTTGCTAATTTATTCACTTCACTTGTCTGCGGTGTCGGCTTTTTCCGGCGGCTTCGCTGCGTGTGATCGGCTCCTGCTCGGGTTTTTCTGTGGTTTTCGGCGGGTTAATCCAGATGTTTTTGTGGGTTTTCGGCGTGCATTCGCCGGGTTTTCCAGTTAGTTTTCATCGGGTTTGCGGCAGCATTTCCCTGCAATTCGGGGACCCTGTGGTGCTTGCTGAATACACCGCAAGGTCGCCGAAATGGGATAGGCAAAACAAACCGAATTGAAGAGAACGAAAAGTCACCAAATGTGTGGTGACTTTTCGATTCTCTTTGAATAACCCTGTAACTGTTGCATTCTAGTGAGTAAGCGTTAACGTTAGGATAAGTGACTTCAACGCATGCCCTCCACGGGTTTTGGTCGAAATCCCTACAACCAGGTTCCCTAATTCCTAATGCCAAAATCCCAACGGCCAATTTCCCTACACAGACAACTCACTGACGGCCAACTTCCAGACATCCAAAATCCCAGTGGCTAACACTAACCCTACTCCCTAACCCCCTAAACCTAGCCCTAACCCTAACCCTCTAAACCTAACCCTAACCCCCACCCCTAAACCTAGCCCTAACCCCTGCCCCTAAACCTTGCCCTAACCCTAACCCCCTAAACCTAGCCCTAACCCCCTAAACCTAGCCCTAACCCCTAAACCTAACCCTAACCCCCTAAACCTAGCCCTAACCCCCTAAACCTAGCCCTAACCCTAACCCCTTAAACCTAGCCCTAATACTCTAAACCTAGCCCTAACCCTAACTCCCTAAAACTAACAATAACCCATAAGCCTAACTCCCTAAGGGTTAGGGTGTTAGTATTAGGGTTAGCCGCTGGGATTTTGGATATCTGGAAGTTGGCCGTGAAGGGAACTTGGTATGTCCGGCACTTGTTCTGTCTGGAAGTTGGCCGTCGGGATGTTGGCATTAAGAAACCTGGCTGTAGGGATTTTGTCCGGCACCCGCCCTCCACATTACCTTCCTAACGCTAAACAGTTAAAAAATCAAAGCATCGGTTATTGCGCTAGCTTGCGGGAGCTTACTATACTTTGTGCACCCTATGCTTGGGGAGCACGGTCATTAATTAGCATTAGGATAAGTAAGGTATTACAAAGTCCTAACACTAATTGCCATACCAATGGGTTAACCGATTTTTAAAAGCTGGTGCTAAATGATCCCGGTTTTGCAGAATCAGTTAACACAAGCTAAAACCCCCCAATAAATCCAATACACACCTCTCATCCCGTAGCGAGAACAATAACCCAATCTGCTTCTTTTGGCCACTAGAGGACAAATAGTCCCCAGTCTCCCTCTGCGATCACTTTGTGGCCCTGCGCGATCTCGCGAGAGCGCAGGACTCGCAGCCTGGCAGTGGAATCCTACATGGAGTACTATGGGCTGCAGGATGTGATACTCGCGGAGGTGCGGAAATGCTAACCGTTAGTGTTCCCGAGGGTAGCGCTTGTTTCCGGGACCAGGTGCTGAATTTGCGCCTGCCCTGCAGTCGCAGGTTTTCCCCGTTAGCGTCCCCATTTTAACGGTAGGGGCAGAAAAGGGGCCCCCAGTTTCTTATCCTTTTGATTGTTTATGGTCAGTGATATATTTTTATGCCTGTGATATTTTTGTGCGATACACAGTGATTAGTGTTCACATTTAGAAAGCAACACATGCAAATAACCATGAGATGCCATGTTGTTTCAGGTAGTATTACAGGATTACTGGGCATGTTGACTTGTGTCTTTGTTGATCCACTTAATTTCACTCATTCTAACAGCGTGTTGTCCATTTTATGTCTTAGCATAGGATAAACCAAAGATGTGTTGGATAATATTGGGATAATAGAGCAACTGGATGCTTGGAACCAGTGATTATTCAGAATTTTAAAACCATGATGATATTTAACCATCCAGCTGGGTCCTCAATGTGTATTTAGAATACAAAAACTATTCAAACCCATACTCTGTAATAATTAGCCCAGTAATATGATGTGGCCAATCCTTGAAGTCTACTGTTTATTGACAATATTGAATTAAAGGTTGTGCATTTCACTTTGTTGTCCGAGATGTCTAGACAAAGATAGTTTTAATCGTATTAAAGTCTCTTTGTTCTCCTGTTCAATTGGAAAATCATTAAATTGAACCGGTAACTGTAAATCTGAACGTAGGATCGTAATAAGACTAATAATGTTAGGTAAAGCTTAAACGTAAGCATTGTCGATAAATTCTTTATTGTTAGGTATAATGTGAACAAATGACGTAAACAGCAAGTTCATTCCAAAGACGCAAAGAGATACCGTAATTACACGGGGACCCATAATTAATGGACAGATGGAAAATCCATGTGTCAGGCACTAATTCACAGTTACAGAAGGGGCCATAATACTGAAGTGCATTCACTGCACTGTTAGGACTTTGGAAAGCGTGTTTGATGGCAATCACAAATATAAATGTAACTGTTCACTAAGAATTATTTTATTTTTCATCTTGCTCCTCTCACTAAAAAATGGGGCAAAGTGGTCTGCCAAGGGCATGTGACCTCTCATCAGCCCCATACAGTCTTGTCACTTTTTGTATACTGTATAATTCTTGCGATAGAAACCAACCATGCACCAAGCAAAACCTGTACTGGTGGGGCCACTTGCCTTAGGTCTCAGTACCAAGCCCTGCAGATGGTAGGGATGCTTATATGGTAGTGATGGGGGGGGGGATGAGGCTGTCAAGAGGGACAATATCCAATCGGTGTAATAATCACTAGGTATTCCAAAAGTGTGCAAGGAGAGAGAACACACTAGACTGAATGCATATTCAGGTGTCAGGAATCCAGAATATAGTCAACATCAATCAAGATGATGAATCATGTACATTAGCTGGATGCTGGAACAAAAGGCAATGATCCAGTGCAAGGAACCCAGAGACATAAGCAATAGACCCAAAGGGCTCCTGGATAGACCAACAGTAATAGCTGAAGGAAAAGACCTAGATTGTTACATAGGACACACAAAGCAATGAGACCCTCCTTACACTTTAGCTTGATAACCCTAGGCCACCCGGACCTTGCACTCTCCTACCTTTGTCTTAAACACTAAGGCCCCTATTACACGCTTCGTGCACACGCAAATGCGCTTTTGCGCGAGGACGAAAACATTTGCGTGGAACGTCGTAGTACGACGTTCGCACAAACGATGCGCGTTAACGTCCAACGCGAGTAACCCTGCACGAACCCAGCGCGAGCGCAAGTTCCTGCGCGCATCCTATACTTAACATTGTGAGCGCAAACGCGTTAGTGCGGATGGTATTACAATCTTCGCGCAAAGTCGTACGAGCGACGTTTGCACAAATTTTCGTAACGTCTTTGAAAACTTGGTGTTAACTGCAAATATGATCGTTGTGGCCAAAACTAAATAACTCAGCAATAAAAAAAAATACAGCACAGTACAGTAACACATTCTACACATACCCAGACATCAAAAATTAATAATTTATCAAAAATTTTTTTGCTGCAGCACGTATACGCAGATTGACTTTGACAGCCACAACAACCTAACTTTTGAAAATGGTGGTTCTTAATTCTGATTGGCTGAATCCCGTGAAAAAACAGTCTGCCCACCGATTCCTGCACGCAACGTTCATTTGCGCACGAATTTGATCGTCGGATTTGCGCACGTAAAACGTTAAAGGCTGAAAAACTGCGCTCGGAGCGTACTACCGTGTTAATTTGCGCGCTCTAACGTTTTTTTCCATACGCAAAAAAAATTGCTCTGCGCGAGCGCATTTGCGCGAAGCTTGTAATAGGGGCCCAGATCTCTATAGCTGAGTCCCATCCACTTCTAACCCCAATTGGAACCTTTCCCACACCTAAGCATAATATAGTTGAGAGTTCAAGGTTGCTCGCCTGTGGACAGGCCACTTATTGTCATCTATCATTCCCAGTGTTGTCATAAAACCATGTATTTAATATTTTTAAATTTTTGTTATCATTATTTATATATCAGTTTCTGCAGAGCTTTACAATAGAAATGAACAAAATCACAAAAAATAAAAATTGTGACCAGTGACAAGAGGTGTAGGGAGCACTGCTCAGAGGAGCTTAATATATACAGGAGTCGTGGGGAGGAGAACAAGAAGAGGAACCATATAATTACTAGTCTGGATCACTAATACTAGAACTAATTAAACTAGGCTCAAGAGGACATTCGGCTTAAAGATAGACAGATTATCGAGAGCCAATATCCAGCAAATTACCAATACTAGGTGCTTCTACAAGTTATCAACTTGAAACTTGTGAACTCGATAATATAAATAAAAAATGGTAACCTCGTCACGTTGCCTGTGTTTCATCTGCACATCAGCTGCTGATCATCTAACTTTCTGGGAAAAAATGGAGCTTATAGCCATTAGTTATAAATGCATTGTCCTTTGACAGGGAATCCACAAGGTAGAGGAAGGGAGTATATTTAAACGGAAACAAAGTAGCAAAACAAGAGGACATAGTCTTAGATTAGAGGGGCAAAGGTTTAAAAGTAACATCAGGAAGCATTATTTTACTGAGCGGGTGGTGGATACATGGAACAGCCTTCCAGTTGAAGTGGTAGAGGCCAAAACAGTAATTGAATTTAAGCAAGCATGGGATAGGCATAAGGCTATCCTAAACAAAAGATAAATCCAGGTAAAGTATCCATGTAATTGGGCAGACTAGATGGGCCGAAAGGTTCTTATCTGCCGACATTTTTCTATGTTTCTATGACAGGTAGACAATTTGTACCACAGAATTGGTACAATTGTATCAGCTGGACGTAGGACAAGTTGACCCTTGATGTTGATAGCACACTGTTTCTACAGCAATGTTTTAGATGAGCAGGTGAGAAGCTATAGGGGTGATGAAGGCCTACTACCCAATGAACGAAGTCTAACGACCCAAAAATCAATTTGCAGTCTAATATAGTTTTTAATGGGTATGTACACCAGAAAATGCTTGTCCTGCCGGGACAAATGATCTCCTGCCACCAAATTACCATTCAGGTCCTTGAAAAATTGTTTTCTTCCCGTGTCTGGGACACAGATCAATATTTCAATATTTATCCGTGAACAGTCCCTGTATATTTGGAGATAGTGTCAAAAACAGGGGGAAAAAAGAAGGGGCCAAGAAATAGGAGACAAAGAACCTTTATCTTCAGAATATTAAATAAGATGGTTCGTTAAATAAAGTGCGTAGGATGTAAAAGTATTGTATTTTGCAGGAATCTGGGAAAAATCAGACACGATAAATTACTGCACATTATCTTGTGTTTAAGACTCATAGGAAAACTATCACAGTTCACTTCTTCCTGATTTCAACCGCCTCGTACGAATCTCACCTCCTCTCCAACCTCTATACTTCCTTCCCCTGCCACTTCCTCTCCTTAATAATTATTCAGAATAACAATTACAAATAGCTTGTTGAGGCACGAACTTAACGCTTCTGATGGATATGAGATATGACTAATGTCCTCTGTAACGAGAATTCTAGAAAGAACTGTAGCATCGGAATGTGACCATAAAGTGATCAGGCTTGTTTATATAAATTACCGCATGATACAAATTGAATTTGAAGAACGGCAGATCACTCTACAAGGTCTCAATGAATAAATGAATGGATGAATAATTGCTTAGTCTTGACGGAATGGGGGGGGGGACGCTTTCATGAAACAAACCAAGGAAGCCAAATGTCAAATGGGAATAGAATTCATTTCTAAAGGCATGTTCGGCTGGAAGAAGAAAAAAAACCGAGGCTTATCAACAACAAAAATCCACTTCACTGCTGTTATGCGGGAACAATTCATTGAGGTTATTTGATTTTTAGATTTTAGACTGTTTATCAGCCTGGAGTTTTATACCCTGTTACATTTTAATAATGGATAATTGTATTATTTTGCGTAGACTTCCTTTCCTGTTCATCTGCAACAAAGTTATTCTTTCAGTTATGTTTCTATGCTATGAGCATAACACAGATTTTATTTTATTGGGAAGGAAACATATATAATAAAAAAAAATAGTGTGGTCTGCACAAAATATGGTTTTAATACATAACTTGGACTACCGTAGATACTCGAGGTATAGCGCGACCCGAATATAACGCGATGGATAGAGATTTATTATGGAAATGAGAGAATACTCAAGACTCGAATATAACGTGAGGAACAAAATGTTACTGTACTGGTAAACAATTAAAATCCTTCCAGGTTCTCTTAACACAGTCAGGCTCCCCCTCAGGCCAGAGTATTCTGCTCTAGAATGATTGCAGTTGCTACTAAGTATGAAGCCGCCGGCCGCCCGTCTTCTTTACTAGCGATTAGATGGCTGGCGGAGGCGAGCGAGGTGAATGATTGGCTTAAACCAAGCGTGCCCTCTGGCCGTGATGGATCCCACCTCTCCTGAATCTGGGAGTTCCTGAAGTGTTTGCAAGCATCAGGGAGCCCGCATTCACTTCAGCGAGACTACCAGAACTTCCAGAAGATTTGGGATCCAGAGAAAGGCAAGTTTGCTTTTTTTCTTCACGTGATGCAGATGTCTCGAATATAACGCGATCCCTCCAATTTTAAGGTAAATTTATTTCACCAAAATCTAGCGGTATACCAAAGTATCTACAGTACTAGTCATGTTCATCAAGATAAACTGTAATATTATTAGTGGAGTGCACGACTTGGCAAAACGCGTGGTTAAAATAAACACGAATCGAAGAGCATCTCTTTTTAATTAGCAGAAATCGCGCCCTTTAAAGCAGACGATATAATAAGCTATATTAATGTCATCAGCTGCAAATAAAAAATGATGTGACAGGCTTGGGAGATAACGTGGCTTCTTGCTGGATACATTGTCCCAATAGACACATTCCGAGAGGTCTTCCTAGTCCCAAATGTGTCTAGATAACACCGCACTTGGACATGAAGATGTAAAGGGTCACTTAAGACCAATTTTGCCCAAGAGAATTTAAAATACTTAGACTGAGCTCTTTGTTGAGTACATCCTTCAAAGCCACATTGTCTCTGTGACTGTAGTAAATCACATTTTACATTATTAAATCATGGGATAAACAAAGCAAGCATACAAAATGAAGAGACTCTGCTATTTAAGCAGTAAGACAAAGTGAACAAATATGGAGGAGGTACAATCCTGCCATTCTGTGATTTGAAAGAGTGTTCTGGTGGATTTTAAAGTAAGCCTTAATAAATTCAGTCTCGTAAAATAAGCATATTTAGCAACTGAAAGAGTTGAGTTTTTTCTCTTTCGACAAGGGAGCAATTCCAGTCTTGCCGTTGAGCTAACAGCTTGAGTTGTTAGACATATCAGCTCCACCCAGCTCCTTAATGGTTCAGGCAATACCAGTCAAGCTTGAGGATCGGAGGTTTTGGATGATTACTGTCAATTTGTGGCTACCGTGAAATGAGCAAGCTACTCCATGGTAGCTCGATCTCAAGATTGGCCAGTGTTAAAAAATGAATACCGGATTTCAGAACCCGGTGTTAAGTGATTTCGCTTTTGCAAAATCACTAAACACTTCCATTTAAACATCGTAAAAAATCCCTTACATGCCTCTTATCACGTGTTGCAGAGCTCAGGACAATCGACCACGTCACGTGGCTTCAAGACCAAGAACAAATAGTTCCTAGTGTCCTTCTGCGGCTCCTGCGCAATACAGTTCCTTTGAGCGTGCACAGAGCTGTGCTTTAAGGAGCCCTATGGAATTCAGTTCTGGTACTAGTGGTGGCATTGATCAGCGGCTTAAAAATATTCTGTCTTTAGCCACTGATGCAGTGATTTGACCAGAATGAAGTCATTAATGGCACATTTTGAATGAAAAAAGGCTCACACAGGATCTTTTCCATTTGCGGGTCCGCATTAACGGCTATCTCAATAACTGAATTCTATTTAGCCGTCAGCCTTCAGTAACCATGTGGGTTGACTGTGTTGTCTTAGTTCACAGCAGTGGAAAGGGAATTCCGCAGCTTTTCAACCCCTTCACTACTGAGATCGTGATATCTCTGGCTTCAAGGGCACCATCTAGTGCCCCAATATCGAGATATCTCGATCTGCAGCTCTGCAGCCTAAAAGCAAATGAAATGTGTTTGCTGCAAACAAATTTAATTTACCTTTGAACTGCAGAAGGTGCCCCAAAAGTTTTAGCCCTGTTGAAACTATGCCCAAAGAGCTAAAACTGTGTAAAATCATGACATCGGACAGTCAGCAACCGATACAGTTGCAGCCCATGGTTCACTGCAATGGTTCTAACTCAATTTGGCAGTAGATGGCACCATCTACTGGCCAAATATGTTAGTACAGTAAGAATTTCCATGGGAACATGTCCAAATATTTCTTAATGTGTAATTAATTAACCCCTTCACTGCAGATGACGTGTGGGGAATGTCCTCATTGACTCCCGCTATATGCGGAGGACGTTCCCCACATGTCATCCGCAAGCAGGAGCCCTGACGAAGATACTCACCTCTCTGTCCGGGGTCCCGTGGCATTCTGGATTCAGCGTCCTCAGACTTTAAAGTTAAGTGCCTCCCAACATCAATGACGTCATCATGCCATGCGCGATGATGTCATTTCTAGGCGACCCCCACAGCAGTGCCGGGAGATCGCCTGAAAGGGAGGGGGGGTATCTGTTCAGATCCCTCTCCCTCCCAATTTGGAAGGAGAAGCGCCACAAGCCAGGCACCGCTTTAACTCCTGGCTTTAACCCCTCAGACACCAGGTTGCGATTCAGCGCCTTGCGGCGTCGATTCAGCGCCTTGCGGCGTCGATTCAGCGCCTTGCGGCCTAGCTCCGGTGGGGGTCACCATCTTGGATGACGACACCACCCTTGGATCCCCCCTCGCTGCCAGACATCATCGCGCATAGTGTGATGATGTCAGATAGCCGGGGAACCCCTAGCTGCCTGAGGATTTCCCAAGGAAATCCCCTGGTGGAGATAGGGGGTTCATTGAACCCTGATATCTCCAGAACCGTGGCAGCTACGGGGTCATGGAGGGTGTCATTCAAAAGGCCCAAGCATGGGGCAAACGCAACCATGTTCAAAGTAAAAAGAAATACAAATAAATAAATTAAATAAATAATAATAAAAAAACATGTATTTTTTTGTGTGTTGTTTTTATTAATGCAGCAATATTGTTCACATTTCAATTATAATGTGAACAATGATGCTGCACTATTGATTTTTCTCTATGGGGTGCGTTTGCTAAAAATCACGTAACAAGTCCCCATTTCTAATTTTTGTACAAGTGCACCCCATAGAAAATATAACCACAAAAGCTTGCATGATACAATGGGAGAAAAAACACTTTACACGCTGTAGATGATTAAAAAAATCGAATTTTATTGCAATTTTTGTTATAATATACAGGCAGGACATGAGATATACATAGAAATATGATAGATTATGAATCTGCCGAGTCTGCCGGAAAGAACGATATATAATATGTCTGGGTCATATAATAAAACGTGGCTTCAAAACGCGTTTAAACATGATGAGCGAAACAGGTAAAAATGAGCTCAGCACACAGCGGTGAAATGGCTCATCAGCGAAGGGGTTAAAAATGGTTCCTGACAATGTTTATTTGTAAAATCACTTGGTAGGGAAGGGGTTAGTATTGTGGTGTTGAGGGGAGGGGGAATGTGATTAAATTACCGAGGAGTCAAGACAATAAGATGACATTTCAGAGTATTCAACTAAAAAAAGTGGAGAAGAGAATGAGGATGCTATTAATAAATCGATATATTTAGGGTACCATTGAACACCATTAAAATATCCTTTTACTCAACATCAATGCCTTTTACCATTGACCCTACAAGTGTTTCCCTTCTGGCTTTATCTCTGGTCTTGAACAAAGTGCATAAATTTTATTGTAAAATAAATAAACATATATAGTAAATAAATATTATGTATCGATCCGAGAAAGGTTACAGTTACAATACCAGCTTACAATGCGTTACGTTTTCACCTAGAATTCATAGAATTCATGTTTTTCTCTGTCTCCTGTTTTGTTACCTGTGTTTTTATCTTTTCATTCGTGTTCCAAGAGAACCGGCCTCTAGAAACCAATTCCAAGCTCTACGCCCAGGAGTCGTATATATAGTCACTTTGCTGGAACCCGTGTTTTTATTGTTAGATGGGAAAGCTGCGCTCTAAATAAATTCCAGTAACAAGCGTTAAATGAGCTTCAACGCCTGCTAGTTGTTCACTTATTTGGGCTATTCATGACGGAGATGGCTTAGCGATGTCTTCAGCTTGACTGCTTTACTGAGCTCTAATGGTCGAAATCACAAACTATCAATCAGAATCAATATTGCGCCAGGATTGGTTTTTAAAACACTCTTCTGTTTAGTGGATGTCAAACAAATCAAGCGGCCACTCCGAGGATCACCTTTCATTGGCTTTTTTGTTGTTGTAAAGAACATCTAAAGGGCTGCAGTCCATATCAGCTGCCTAAAACGGTTGTGATGGCAGACGAAGGGGGGAGCATCTCCCTTTGTACGCTTTGAAAAGATGTCTTTTGTGAGAACAGCTGTGCTTTGATAGCGTTTGCCACCTATAAATTGGTCCTCGCGAAATGAACCGCTCGCCTTTTTGTGCTGGCATACCTCACTGCAATGCGAGTATGTATAAATGTATATATATTTTTTTTTATTTATTTTTTTATAATTTTTTATTTTATTTTTTAGCTCTTTCTGCTCATTCAAGTGGAAACAGATAAATTGCCAAGTGCTGACGCTCGTCTTCCTTTTTTAAATTCCCATTTTACTTAGTGTGACTTGGCTCCTAGATGTCTGCTGCTCCGATGATGAAAAACAATGCCTTGCATTTCATGTGCTGAATGCCTTCTATTTTAAATACCGGTGACACCCCCTTGTAAAACGACGTGTAGGCTATCACTGACAGCCATTGAAACAAAGCTAATTAAGGCAAATTAACCAGTGCATCTAACGTGCGTAATTAGTGCTAAGACAACGTCAAATGAGATCAGAATTGGAATTTTTGCATCAAAAGATTGAAGGGAAAAAGAACCACAAAAATATTTTATTAGGAAAAAATATATATTTTAGTATTTACATGCAGAAGCGACTCTGGAGTTAGTGAGGCCTTAGGCACAGCTCAACCGTGAGGCCCCAATTATTGTGCAAAAATGCAGATATTAACCCACAAAAATATAATCAATTAAGGCTGGGTTCACACCTGCGCATTTTTTGAAGCGCGTAATACCCGCGTTTTTTGACGAGCGTATCACGCAAACGTAAAAACCGCGCGAACGCACATTAGAGCGCGTTCACCCTGCAGTCTATGGCTGCGAATGCACTGCAATACGCCCCAAAGAAGCTCCCGTACTTCTTTTGGCGTAGGACATTTTACAGCGTGTTCCTACGTGCTATAAAACACCCAGGTATGAACGGGCCCCATAGGAAATCGTGGGATTTCCGTGTTTAGGCGTTTTACAGCGCTCAGGAACGCATGAACATGCATTGCAGCACGTTCACGCTGCAGTCTATGGCTGCAAATGCGCTGCAATACGTCCTAAGGAAGCTCCCGTACTTCTTCGGGCGCAGGACGTTTTACAGCGCGTTCCTACGCGCTGTAAAACACCCAGGTATGAACGGGCCCCATAGGAAATCGTGGGATTTCTGTGTTTAGGCGTTTTACAGCGCACAGGAACGCATGAACACGCATTGCAGCACGTTCACGCTGCAGTCTATGACTGCAAATGCGCTGCAATACGTCCCAAGGAAGCTCCCGTACTTCTTTGGGCGTAGGACGTTTTACAGCTCGTTCCTACGTGCTGTAAAATGCCCAGATGTGAACGGGGCCTTAAAAGGTTGAGTCCGTTGTCTTGGCAAACCAGTGTATGTAGATATAGGAGTGTATTTACGTGGTTTATCAGCAGTCACATGAACGCGTACATGCTAAAATTCCATACAAACAATATCAGGGGAGGCCCCTGTTTGAATGAGGCCTTAGGCAACTGCCTATTCTGCCTAATTATAGAGATGCCTCAGATTACACTTACAGTACCTGTAACAAAGAAACCTTTTGTATTATGTGAGTGATAGCTACAGCATGTTACTGAAAAGTGACAGCCAATAAAAAAGTGTCTTTATTTTGTAATGAGAAATATAGCAGAGTATTGAGGATAGAATGTTATCCAGAATACCGTTTTAGAATTTTGTGTGAAAAATTTTGACTTTTAAGATCAAAATGTGCTCTCCAACTGTTGATTTTATATATTTTCTGGCTAACCCCTTTAATACCAATTGTTTTTCCAAACCCATCCAAAACCCTAACCAATGGTCTAATGAAAAAACACTTTATATCACCCCTTAATCCTGTCATCACATACAAACGTACACCTACACACACAAATAATAACATTACAATGCATTTATAGATTGTGGGCTCCATTACATTCTTTGCGCAAAAACGCCTGTGCAGCGCGTTAATTTGTGCGCAAAACGTTAAACGTTGACGCATGTAAATTAACGCTGATATTACAATCCTCACGCATTTTTTCATTCGTCAAAAAATAACGTGCATAAAAAAGACGCGCAAAAACACGCGCGCATTAACACTGCGTGCAGAAATCGGCGTGCAGACTGTTTTTTCACGCGATTCAGCCAATCAGAATTAAGAACCACAATTGTCTCACGTTAAGTTTTTGCACCTGTCAAAATCAATCTGAGTATATATGCTGCAGCAATAAAAAAAAACACGCGCAACTTCTCAAATTTATTGTTTGGGTATGTGTAGAATGTGTAACTATACTGTGCTGTATTTTTTGCGTTATCTGTCGTGCCCAATGTACTGGAACTTTAGGGATACATTCTGGAATCCTTTTACAGACAGATTCCATTTGCAATAAATGAAATGAGTTTGCAGTCCTACAGAATAAGACCAATTCGTGTTTGGTTGAGTCTGAAGGTGGTTTTGAAGAACGACTTCGGGGAATCAAATTCCCTGACCCTGCAGTGAATTTAGCAAAATTGCAAGGAAAATCCGCTAAATGCATCTGAAAAACCACCGCAAAACTGCCACATCGATTGGAAAAACCACCGCAAAACTGCCACATCGATTGGAAAAACCGCTGCAAAATGGCCGAAAAAAAATCGGAGTGATCCGATAAACCGCCGAAAAAAAGCCAAACGCACCTGACGATCCGCTGCAAAACCCCCGATTGCATCCGGAAAAAGCAAACGATCTGCTGAACAGAGCACCGACACGGGCTGGTGTTCCTTCAGTTTTTAATATGTATCTGATTAGAGATGTAGAGGGGATTAGTGGGATGTTGGAGGAGGTTGATTTGTAGCAGTGAAGTTAAGATATAAATGGGAGGGTTTGGATATGGCTCGAGTGCAATTAAACATTTCAATATGGTAAAGGGGTTGGGATGCGATAATGAACTGTGCTGTGGGTCGTCGATTTTATGTTACTGTGATTTTCATTCAGTCATTCAATCCAAACCTCTCTAACAGGCGGCTATATTTTGCGGACTGATAATGGCTGCAGATTTTAGCTCGAAGGTTAAAAGCAGGGTTATCTTTTTAATTGCCTTTCATAGTGCGTTGATTCCAGGCGTTAAATGTGTGGGTTGGGGTTGGGTGGCACGGTGGGCAGCGCATTTTACAAATCGTGAAACGCTGAAAAGATTAATATCTCAATAACCAAAATATCATTAACCGTGGTAAAGTAACGTTTTGCGAAAAATACAGAGAATTCAAGGGATTTCTGACAAGTCAGGCTTGTCTAGTTTATTTGCTAATAGATAGATTGATGGACAGACAGACTGGTATATAGATAGAAAGACAATCTCTCCAACCTGTAATCTCTTCTTGTATGGCATATTTGGTGCGTCTTTCAAAGAAAGGGTTAAAAAAGATTAATCAGCTTTAAACCCGTACGATTGGGTGAGGGAGGTAATACCATAGCAGGAATGGATTTGTTCAGATTACCCACGCCTCATATCTTTTAAATCAAGGGTTTACATGTGAGACAACATCAGAGTGGTTCATGTTAATCCCTTTCCTCATACCTCGGAGTGAGTGGTAGAAGTTAGGTTTTATCTGTATGATTACTGTAGATACTCGAGTATAGCGCGACATGAATATAACGCGATGGATAGAGATTTATTATGGAAATGAGAGAATACTTAAGACTCGATTATAACGCGAGGAGCAAAATTATAAAACTATACTGTATCGGTAAACAATTAAAATCCTTCCAGGTTCTCTTAACACAGTCAGGCTCCCCCTCAGGCCAGGGTGTTCTGCTCTAGAATGATTGCAGTTCTTACTAAGTATGAAACTGCCGGCCACCCATCTTCTTTACTAGCGATTAGATGGCCGACGGAGGCGAGCGAGGTGAATGGTTGGCTTAAACCGAGCGTGCCCTCTGGCCGTGATGGATCCCACCTCTCCCGAATCTGAATTGCAAACATCACATTCACTTCAGCGAAACTACCAGAACTTCTGGGAGACTTGGGATCCAGAGCAAGGCAAGTTTTTTTTTTTACACACGTTGCAGATGTCTCGAACATAACGCAACCTCTCCAATTTTAAGGTAAATTTTTGTCACCAAAATCTAGCGGTATACTCGAGTATCTACAGTGTATACAGCTCCGCCCAACAACTCAAGAGAATTATTGGGTTCAAATGGCAGGTCAACTCTATATTTTATGTCCACTCAACTGTCCCCCAGAACAATGACTTTGTATACCCTGTAAGCATAGGCATGTGCATGGGGTGTGCCGGGTGTGCCTTGGCACACCCTAATGCTGGCCCCCGGCACACCCTAATGCAAGCCCATGAAACAATCGGGGTCCAGGCAGGCTGCATCCCATGGATAGCCACTGGGACCCCTTAATTTCCACAGGCCTGGCGGCAGACTTTGCTTCCCGGGTGGTCCGGTGGCTGTGGGGTGCGGCATTGCGATCTGTGCTTCACGCACAGACTGCAGAGCACGTCTCACAGTGAGTGACTGTGTCAGAGCGCCGGCGGTCATGTGACAGGTCACCTGCGATCGCCGGCGCTCAGCTCTTGTCCAGTCACTCACTGTGGGACATGCTCTGCGGTCTGTGCATGAAGCACAGCTCGCAATGCAGCACCCCACAGCCACCGGACCACCAGGGAAGCAGAGGCCGCCGCCAGGCCTACGGGGGTGAAGGGTCCCGGCGGCTATCCATGGGTTGCGGCCAGCCGGGTTCCCCCCCCTTGGCCTCCCCCTTCTGGACTACCAATATTCAACCCCCTCCCTGCAAAAAGAAAGGTAAGCAGGAGAGGGGGCAACTTTTGTATATTTAAAATATTTATACATGCCACACATTACTGGGGGGGTTTATTGCTGTGGACTTTGTGATATGCTCATAAACACTGCACTTTACTGGGGGTTTTACTGCTGTGGACTTTGTGATACGTTCATATACACTGCACATTACTGGGGTTTCATTGCTGTGGATTCTGTGATGTGCGGTGTGTATGAGCCTATCACATAATCCACAGCAATAAAACCCCAGTAATGTGCAATGTGTATAAGCCTTTTACTGGGAGTTTTATTGCTGTGGATTCTGTGATAGGCTCATACACACTGCACTTACTGGGGTTTTTATTGCTGTGGACTTTGTGATATGCTCTTAAACACCGCACTTTACTTGGGGTTTTATTGCTGTGGACTTTGCACATGGCTGGGGTTTTTATTGCTGTGGATTCTGTGATACGTTCATACACACCGCACATTACTGGGGGTTTTATTGTTGTGGATTCTGTGGTACGCTCATACACACCGCACATGGCTGGGGTTTTATTGCTGTGGATTCTGTGATACACTCATACACACTGCACGGTATGGCTGTGTGTGTAAATGCATGTATTTGTCTTTAAACAGGCTGCTGTGTGTAAAATTCGGCACCTGTGTCCTTGTCTCAGCCCGGCGTTGCCCCCTTGCCCTGCACCAAAAAGGCTGGTATTGTTCCTAGAATCACCGCAATCTCTACTGCCTGCACTCCACAAAGTATGAATAGTGAATAAAACATCGTGAGATACAGGTAGGAGACTAAATATTGGTGCTTGGCAGCAAAAGGTTAACCTCCCTGTGTGACGTTATGGGTCCCTGGCGCCCCATCTGGTTAATATTCATTGCCATGTCCTGCGTTGGAGATGCTGGTTCCAGGACTTTCGTTATATTTTGGACCTCAAGCCCTGGAGCTACACCTGCACTCTCTTCTGTGTTAATGAACTTATGTGCTTAAAAGCAGGCAGCACCCTTAGAATGGCGCTGCCTCATTTTGATTTGGGTCCTCATTTTGATTCTGATCTCATAGCTCACGCATCCATTTTCTGTCAGTCTTGCTTAGGTGGAGTTTTGTTTCTGGATCTCCTATCTACTTCAGGTTACTTCTGTTTCTGGTTTAGTCTTGCTATACCGCTGCTTTGTTCTGTTTATTTCTACGTTCATTGTTATTTCTGTTTTGTGTTTTCCTGGTTTCGTATAGTCTTTGTATATTTAGTTCAGGTCAGTTTGCCTGCTTGCTTTTTGATTTCTGCCCTGCTTCTAGCCCTGTATCCTGCATTGTTTTTGTGTCTCAGTATTTTGGTTTCTTCCTATGTTTTGCTTAACGTTTTCAGGGCTTTAATTTTATGTGTATTTTGTTCAGGATCCCTGCTGTTTATGTAGTCTGATTTCTAATTTCTTGTTTGCTGTTTATACATATCCTGGTTCATATCTGATCACTGCATATTTAGCTCACACCCTTCTGCACCCATGCCAGGCCAGGTCAAGGTCGCCGACACATCGAGCAGAGCTATGGATACTATCTTAGCATTTTTGTCGCCGCAGAGCCGAGATAACACTGACGCTGTCCGTGCCACGCCTCGTACCAGGAGGAGAAGGCTGCAAAGGACTGGTGCCAGTGCCTTCGAACCCGAACACCGTTATAGATCCTGGGAGGAGTACGAGAGGGCTCTGCGTGCCTACAGGAACCATTGACTTTGTACTGTCTGTTTTTTGTTTTCAGCGTCCAGTGTCCGCTCTTGGAGGGGGGATATGCGACGTTATGGGTCCCTGGCATCCCCTCTGGTTAATATTCATTGCCATGTCCTGCGTTGGAGATGCTGGTTCCAGGACTTTCATTATATTTTGGACCTCAAGCCCTGGAGCTACACCTACACTCTCTTCTGTGTTAATGAACTTATGTGCTTAAAAGCAGGCAGCACCCTTAGAAGGGCGCTGCCTTAATTTTGATTTGGATCCTCATTTTGATTCTGATCTCATAGCTCACGCATCCATTTTATGTCAGTCCTGCTTAGGTGGAGTTTTGTTTCTGGATCTCCTATCTACTTCAGGTTACTTCTGTGTCAGGTATAGTCTTGCTATACCCCTGCTTCGTTCTGTTTATTTCTCAGTTCATTGTTATTTCTGTTTTGTGTTTTCCTGGTTTCGTATAGTCTTTGTATATTTAGTTCAGGTGTGTCTGCCTGCTTGCTTTTTGATTTCTGCCCTGGTTATAGCCCTGTATCCTGCATTGCTTTTGTGTCTCAGTATTTTAGTTTCTTATGTTTTGTTGAAAGTTTTCAGGGCTTTAGTTTGTGTATTTTGTTCAGGATCCCTGCTGTTTATGTAGTCTGGTTTCTAATAAATTTCTTGTTTGCTGTTTATACATATCCTGGTTCATGTCTGATCACTGCGTATTTAGCTCACACCCTTCTGCACCCAAGCCAGGCCAGGTCCACCGTAAAACACCCTGGCGGTACGATTTTGACATATTTTTATGTCAAAATCTGTGCATTTATTCAGTCCCCTGGCAGTTTTCGTGAGTGTGGCTCGGGGGTTAAATTTCAATGCTGAAAGCAGTAACCTCGAGCCACACTGTTACATACCTGTCCCTGCGCTCCCTCGCTGTCCTCTCGCAGTCACCTCTGGCCGATCGCGGCGTCCTGGTTCCTGTTGCGAGTGGCTGATTCCCTGCTCTTTGGTGGACCTGCGGCCAATGGTGAATTCACCCCAGGGTGGGGCAATTTGATTCCCCGAAGTGCGGGGAACAACATTCAGCGACATTTTGGTGCTCTGTGAATGACCTCCTATAGTAATGATATATTTTGGCTGAATGTGAGAGTGTGTGTCTGTGTAAGTTTGCATAAGGGTGCGTGAATATGTGTGGGTATAATATGTATAATATATATATATATAATTAGTGTTTGAACTTTTGGGTTCACACCCTAATGCAATAGGTTGTGCACGCTTATGACTGTAAGGTTCAGCATTGCCCACCCACTCACTTCAACTCTGCACTCACTGGTTACCCAGAAACCTTTGCATCTTCCTTTTTGTTTTATGGGTCACAGACACTTAATCAACAAAGCGTAGCATCCACAAAGTGCAGCAATGCATATTTTTATCATGCAATTTGATTACATTAGTCACATTCGGTCTTAGAGCTGTTTGTTCAGTTGTACCTTAACCCTTTCACTCCGAGTGATGTGCCATAGCCAGCTCAAAAAACTTCTCTAAAGGATGAGTGCCTTTTCAAAACATGTCAAGCTGTAAAGTCATACTCACCTCATGCCAATGGGACTGTTCCAAAATGAGACATGTCAGTATGACCAATCCGTGTCACATAAACTATTTATTTATATATATATTTATAAAGTATTTTACCAGGAAGGATACATTGAGTTTTCTCTAATTTTCAAGTATGTCCTGGGTTCAAGAATATGGAATTGTTACAGTCGTTACAGAAATACAAAGTAATAAAATGAAAATGCAAGATATTAAAAAAACAACACAAATATACAGATTAACACAGAAAATAAATATGTAGGAAATATAGCCTCTGTTACATGTTTACAGGTGCATTCTGTATATAGTCATTATGTCACATGTTTACAGGTGCATTCTGTATTGAGGTATGTTAATAGGGAGCTCTTAAGGGACTTTAGACTGAGGGAAGATTTGATGGCGTCTGGGAGGTTATTCCATAATTGCGGTGCTCTGTAGGAAAATGAGGATGGAGCCACTTTCTTTTTGTATTGTGGCACAAAAAGAATATCGTGACCTGCCTTCCTTTACCCTGGACGTGAACCTCCTTCAGCACAAAGGGGTTAAACAGTTGTAAGGAGACGTAGCAAAGAGTTAATATCTTTGCCTTATAATTAAAGTGTTTTTATATCATTGTATCAGGATGTTCCATAATAAAACGTTTATAATAAAGATGTTCAGAACATAATACACAATGTTCCTGCAATAGAGGACAGTCAGATTTCAAAAACATCCTAACTCATGATGAGGTCACGTTTGCCTGGGGTCCTCTTATGTAACAACCTCTCTAAGATTCCAATAAAAGACATGCCCAAGCTCTAAGCTGTGCACATAGAGATGATAACCTAATTCTCTGTGTCTGTGTGTGTCATTTCTTGCCCCCCCCCCTATCTGCAAAGTCAATCAGTGAAAGCCAAGGTGGATGGAGTCGCCGGAGCCCAGGAAACAGTAGCATAGAGGTTCCTCTGAACAGGTAGATTACCTATGCATACAGTTCACATGTCAGATTTATTGTATCCATTCTGGGGGCGTCGTCTTGGGATTCAGGATGAAGGCGCGATCCTGTAAGTATTATTCGCTGGTTTCTGTCCCTCTCTCTCGGATCTCAGTAACTTGGGTCGCAAACCTATGGGCTCGGTTCTAAACTAATTTTTTTGAATTTCACGCAGATTCTGATGGCTTTCGCTGATAGCCTTTTTGAGTATTTTGTGTTGTTTATCTGTGTATAGACTATGACGAATGTTTCACATTAAATTTGCTGCTTGTCATATGTGATTTCCCATGCGTGGGGTGAATTTCCCCCGCAAGGTCAGAGAACTTTGTTTTTCTGGAGAGTTGTAGTCCACCTGACATGGCGATGTGGATCGAGTGTGTTCCTCTTAACGGGTAGATTACCTATGCTACAGTTCAGATGTCATATTTCTTGTATCAACAGTTGTTGAAACTAAACAGCCACCGTTTGATTTTCCTCCTGTGGATCTTGTGAGTTCATCATGGTTGAAACAAGAGTAATATTTGCTACAATGCTCAACAAGAGCGATTAGAGGATAACCCCCTCACTAGTCTCACGAGCATGTTGAATGGCCATCAGATGGCCTAAAACATAATTTCCTTCTCCTCAGCCTAATAAACACAGGTCACTCTGAATTATAACATGATAGTGCCCTCAGTCTTCATGATTGTTTTCCTTTAACTGTAAGAGCCCTAAACAAATCTTGTTCTGCTGTGTTCATGTACAAGGTTTAGCTGAAGGTCATCTTTCCTAAGGATATGTGTAGACACACAATCGCTTTTTGCAGACTATTTTTTTTTAAGTCAAATATTTATTCTTAGCCTTTGCTTTTGAACCAATCTGCTTTATACAATACGACAGCATCGTTCATGCAGAGAATCGGCACAAGCAAGTAAGGGTCACAATAATTGGCAAGGAAATAAAAATATTTTCTTTATGTGTTCTTTGTGATGTCCGTTACATCAGCCACACACATAGAAGATCCACGGTCAAAAAACTGTTTATCCCAAAATAAAACAAAAAAAACACTGCCGAAAGAAACTTACTTGAAGGGATATGGTGGGCCTGAGTGGTCCCCTGATACAATGTACTTTCCGTAGAAGTCAAACAGGGTTATTGAGAGAGAGGTGAAAACCAGGAGAATGACTGAAGAAGTGAAAAAGTCTCCCATTTATCTCACTTTCAAAATCAGCTATTTGGTCTAGATTGTTCTCTTCTCCTGCCATTCTCCTGGTTTTCACCTTTCTCTGAATAACCCTGTTAATCTCTCATAGAAGGTCTATTTTTTATCATAGCTTCCTTGAGTATTCTACGTGCCCTGTTTGCCAATGGTGACTCAGCGGTGGTGGTATTGTCCCTGCTCTTCTACTGAAGGTCCGATATAAATGACATGGAAGGAGTCAACAGCATGCAGATGGCTGAAAAGACTAAGGAGGCCTTTGTTTTCTAAATACACTTTCAGTTGTGGTGCCCAAAAGCTATAAGCAATGTTTATAATGTCCAACGAACTTGAGCCGTCAAGATGACATGGACAATTTAACGCTCTAGTCAAATGTTCCACGAGATGGACGTAGTCGGGGGGTGTTCATGGTGTTATGAAGAATCGACAAGGAAATAAGAAGAATTGAGCAAGAATAGCACAATCCATCCATTATCTATCCAATATTTCCATTGTGTCTATTCTTAGAATAAAATCTTCAATTCAACCGAAAACTAGAATTCCCAGCGTTTTCCGTCGTTGTGAATAAAACCAGCAGGTATCGAAATCTTCCAAATTTGAGCTCCCTGACACATCATAATAAACGTTTTATCTGAATGATTTATTCCTCAAGATGTGTAATTCTGTGAAAGCATTAGCGAAATCTTTTGTGCCTCGGGACATTAATTAAAAGAATTGATTGCTTCGAGATGCTATCCATATTAAGCAATAAGGAAAAGTATTTTAGCATTAAAAAAAATCAATTCACGGGGATGCTTACTGTATACCAAATGACCCCGCACCGCACCCCTACTACACTTATATTACCGGCCTCATTATCCATGCGCTTTTGCTTTGGGCAAAAAAAAATTATAGTAATAGTATGGAAATGTGTTTTTGACTCAAAAACACATCAGGTCATATTGGATACTAATGAATTGCTTACTTTGCGCCTATGCCTGCTAAAACTCAACAACATGGCAATGGGATGCCGAATCCGGGGAAACGGTGCAGGGAAATCATTTAGAATAAATGCTGTTTAAGGAAAAGGTCACACATGTTACTCATTACTGTCGGAGATTCCCATAGCAGGGAACGCAGTAATAGATTTCTGTTATATAAAGCTGTGAGAATTAATCTACCATGCAAAAAAACAAAAGGAATGCTGTCATTCCATTGTATCAGAACTCTTTTGTTTTCTAAAAGATTCACATTCCGCATTTTATTTTATTTTTTTTGTATTTATTTTTTGTCTCATAGATGATCAGTTGGTGCATTAACTAGTTCTCATCCACATATTTACAGATTAGATTCTTCCTTAATTAACACTGTCTATAGGAGATGGATTGTTCTTGAATCTCTGAGATCTGAGGTCATGCATATAATTAACAGAGCCATCATTTTGTTATATGTATCCCGGGAGTATTTTTCATGGTTGCACTTTTCACTTGCTGAAGAATTGATTTGTGTCAGTGAAAATATAGAGGATCTGACAGTATTATTCATGTTCCTCTCCTTCCCACTCACCCTGCTTCCATGAAAAATAAACCCATGCAGATAGATTAGATAAACTCAACCACTATAGGGGTTATTCGGAGAGAGACGATCTAGCCCCGAAATGTCACCGAACAGGGAATTTCCTCGTACGTCGACATTTCAGGGCCATTAGGCTATTCAGAGAGCAGGTAGCTCGCCAAACTTTTGGCGAATAGCCAGCAAGTACGGTACCTGTTCGAAGGCAGAGAAATTCCCCAGAGAGAAGCAATGGTTAATCTATTCAGAGACACCAAACAGCAGTGAAAAGTTGTCGAAATGTCCTGCTGTTCAGTGGTTTAATTCAACAGGTTTATTCAGACGAATCCCATAGGCTTCAATGTTAAAAATATTCCCATTTTTATTCAATATCTAATAAACCGTTTATTATTTTAATCTGCAGTAAAAAGTCTTTTTATTTATAGATTTTTTTACAATCTTTTCTGCATATTTGGGAATTTTTGGGCAACATTTTTTTTCCTTTTTTTGTGTTTTTTTTTTTCCTTTTTTTGTAACAGACCTTTTTATTATCATTCATAGAATCTTATATATAAATTCCAGGCATTTTCGTTCAGTAGTTTTTTTACAAACAGTGTTTAAATTTTGACACTTTCAATTGTATTGTTTTTTTTTCTATACCCCGCTCGTCAGCTTGTCGGCATTTTCCGACTTGTTCGGTGTGTTTTTGTGGCCATTCCAGCATGTTCAGTGGGTTTGTGGTGGGTTTGCGGTGGGTTTTCCTGCACTCCAGGGACCCTGCGGTGAATGCTGAATTCACCGCAGGGTGGAAAAATTTGATTCCCGGAAGTGCGGGGAAGTGCGAGGCACGGGAGAGCACCGAAATACCGATATTTTGGTGCTCTCAGAATAACCCCCTTAATGTAATGCACATAAAAAATTAATGAACTAAATAATTAATTAATAAAACAGACCTCATGCTCAGTAAAGGAGAGGTTTTATTATAAGTGTCCGACAATAACCTCCAATCACAATTTCAATTTGAATGAGAATACCCACACTATTTCTGCAGAGGGGACAGTGGGGGATTTGCCCCACACTTTGTGAAACTTGTATTTAGGTGTACCATCATATGTTTCCTTTAACGCACAATAAATACGATTATATAATATATATGCTAATTATTAAAACAATAAAACCCTCATGGTATGTAAACGATTACATGAAGCTGTAAATTGTATTTTTAGTTTGGTTCCGTTATACATTGAGATACCATTGGACAAGCACATAAGGGTGGGGTATGTTCACTTATAAGCTAAACAATGCTGTATGTTTATCATATACAAAAAATTATATAGGTTAGGTTTTAGGGGCTCATTGTGTCGATACATAAAGTTGTGTTGATATCGCATATATAGGTTAAGAGTGGGGGTGACAATACTTGATTGGACAGCATACAGTACAAATCCAAAGTGGTAATTACTGTCCTTTAACCTCAGGATAAACCTATAATGGGTGCCAACATATACTCGGTATTGGTTAAATCTGGGTAGCAAACAAAGATACAGGCATTCTACCTATTCACAAACAGGACAACTTTACTGGAGAATCATCAAAGACAACCTTTTGACTCTATTGGTTCTTTATCAAGTCTAGGCTTAGTAAAGACTAACATGTCCAGTCAAAGAAAGGTGAAATTCAGGAGAATGACTGGAGAAGAAAATTCTAGGTCAAAGTAGCCAAACCAGAACAATTCTCCCATTTATCTCTTTTTTTTTTTTTCAATATAAAGATTTTTATTGAGTACCATTAGAAATTTGAAGTACAAAATATGAAAGGACAATAAAGGCCACGCAGGGCCTGTCAACGCTATAAATCACATATGTGCAGTTAGATTGTTGTCAACATTGTACGGTACTTTTTACATGGTAAATAAACAATAAGAAACAAATACAGTGGTTAATACAGTAGTGAAATAAACATAGACAAACAAAAAAAAAGAGGAAAAGAAGAAAAGGGAAACAAAGAGTAAAACATGCGGTTCGATAGGTTGAAGTAATTTTAAGAGGAGGTGTAAAAGGATTTTGGTTGTGAGGAGTTTTAAGAGTTTTTAAGGGGATGAAGAGGATCCCTTGGAGGATCTATAAGATATCCAACCTTCCCAAGTAGCCTGATACTGTGGAAGGGTGTTATGGGCCGAAGCGAACATTTCCTCGTATTTACAGATACTATCTAAACGGGTCAGAACTTCTGAGAGTGAGGGGGTGGAGGTCGAGTTCCAGTGACTAGCCAACACTAACTTGGCAACCCCGAATATTGCCGACATCAACCCTCTGGGTGGTATTTGAATGGTGATGGGGATGAAGTGTAACAGGTACGTTTCAGGCTGGAGAGGGATATCCAACGAGGTGCATAGTTTGGTCAGGCCATGGATATCAGCCCAGTAAGAGCTAATTTTCGGGCAGGACCAAAAAACGTGTAACAAAGAACCCTTCTCTGTTGAACAACGCCAGCATACGTTGGCACCCTTGGAGATATGGTGCAGTCGAGCAGGGGTAAGGTACCAGCGGTATAATAATTTAAGATGTGCTTCTCTCATGCCTGTGCTTTTAGATAGGCGATACACTGATGATGTGGCATAAAACCAGTCCTCTCGTGAGAATGATAAATTTAGGTCCTTTTCCCATCTCAACATATCTGGCAGTTTGCATTCCGTATTAGGAGACACTAAGCAGGTAACATAGAGACAACGGTTTCCTTAAGTTTTTTTTACCCAAGCATAGCCTGTGGAAAGCTGTCATATCTTTGCCTGGTATCGCCCCGACCCTGTACGTTAACAATATATGTTTAATACGAAGATAGGTAAAAATTTCGTTGAAGGAAATACCAAATTCTTGTACTAGGTCTGGGAACAGTTTAATAGAGGTTGGAGCGAGAAGGTGTTGGACAAGGGTCACTCCCTGAAGCGTCCAGGAGGCAAGGTTCAGGTCAGGGGACAATCTACTTAAAAAACTAAGAGGCGCAAAACTGAGCAGTCGAAACGGTTTTAATAATGGTCTACCCCAGTGGCGCCAGGTCAGGACCGAGAGATAAGAGGAGGGAAGTATCCCTTCCAGTTTACTTCTAGGGAGAGGGTCATACCACATAAACTCATGAATAGAATTAGGAGCGATAACGGCATTTTCCAGGCGCAGCCATACAGGAGGTTCTGAGGAGTGCAGCGCGGCCAATAATTGGGCTAATAGGGAAGCTCTATATATATCTTAACAGGTCAGGGAAGCCAAGGCCGCCCAACTCTCTCGGAGTTGTAATTGTAGTAGCCGAAACTCTAGGGGGCTTGCGTTTCCAGATGTGGGCAAATAGCATTTTCTGCAGACGTAGGAGGATATGTGCTGGGAGAAAGATCGGAACATTGCGAAAATAGTAAAGGATTTGCGGGAGGATTGACATTTTTAAGGAGGCCATGCGGCCCAGCCAGGACAGTTCTACTGAGTGCCATGATTGCAGTTGTTTTTCAATGGATTGCAGGAGAGGGAGATAATTATGCTTAACGATGGAGCTCCTATTTTTCGTTAGGAAAATACCTAAATATTTAATAGAGTCCGAACGCCAGTCAAACGAGTATTGAGTTTTAAGATCAACCAGCGAGGGACCAGGAATATGCAAAGGGAGGGCCTGAGTCTTACCAACATTATTTTTATAGTAGGATAGCCGACCATATTTCTCCAGTAAATTAAAAAGAGGAGGGAGTGAGGTTTCTGGGGTGGATAAGTATAGGAGGATATCATCTGCAAATAGAGCGAGTTTCTGTTCGCCTGCCGGTGTAGGCAGACCTGATATAAATGTGTTCAATCTAATATGAGATGCTAACGGTTCCAATGCCAAGACAAAAATTAGCGGGGATAAAGGGCAACCTTGACGAGTGCCGTTCGTAATTGGAAAAGTAGGGGACGAAAATCCCATGCTTAACACCTTTGCCGAGGGGGTGGAATACAGAGCCATAACACTTTGGATAAACAAGGCGGGAAATCGAAAGGCCTCCAACGTTTGGCGCATAAAGCCCCAGTGCATGCGATCAAACGCTTTTTCTGCGTCTAAAGACAGTAGGAGCCCCGGGGTTCCAGAACGGTTAGCTAGGTCTATTACGTCAAACAAGCGACGTGTATTGTCACAAGTCTGCCTCCCCTGTACAAATCCTGTCTGATCCGGGTGAATCAATTTAGGAGCAGGGGCGCGACGCGCGAGGCCAATAATTTTGCATAAAGTTTTATATCAACATTCAGTAGGGATATGGGGCGAAAATTCGCACAATGAGTGGGGGGTTGCCAGGTTTAGGGAGTGTGACTACGGTGGCCAGGAGCATCTCTGGGGGAACTTGGCCAGTGGTTTTAATATGATTAAATAAGGCTGTCAGAGTAGGGACCAGGAGGGAGGCGAAATTTTGATAGTAGAGATTAGATAAGCCATCAGGGCCGGGTGCTTTACCCTTCGGGAGAGCCCGGATTGCTTTGTAGACGTCCTCCTCAGAGAAAGGGGCTAGCAAGTCAGCTTGCTGATGGGGCAGTAATGTCGGCAATTGCGCTTCTGCTAAGAAGGTAGAAATCTCTGCCGAGCAGGGCGGTGAAATGGCCGAGTCAAGTTTGAGATTGTAAAGAGAGCTATAATAGTTGGCAAATTCTGAGACTATCAGCGCTGGATTACGCACTATTTGTCCCCCTAAGCTTTCAATATGGGTGATTTTAGTTTGAACGCGTCTTGCCCTGAGTTTAGAGGCCAGTAACTTTCCCGCCTTGTTACCCTGAGTATAGGAAGTGTAATTTAATTTGCGTAGGGATCGTTCCATAGCCTGTAGGTTTAAGTGCTCCAACTCTCTCCGCAAGGAAACCAATTGAGATGCAATCGATGGGGTCGGCTTAGTCTTATTTTGGGATTCTAAGGAGGAGATTTGTTGTAAGAGAGTTGATGTTTTAAGAGTATACTGTTTCTTTCTATAAGCCCCCTGTTTAATGAAATGACCCCTGATAACCGCTTTGTGAGCTGACCACACAGAGGAGATCGCCACCTCCTCCGAAGTGTTCAATCTGAAGTAGTCCTCAAGAACCGATGCTGCCCCATCTCTCCCAGCCGGGTCCACAATTAAGGAATCATTTAAACGCCACGAGCCCATACCTCGAGCCGGAAAATGAGCCCGGAAGGACAGAATCAAGGGAGCATGGTCAGACCATGTCATGGGTCCTATGTGAGCATCTAAGAGATGGTGGACCATAGTCCGGTGTATAAGGCATAAATCGATTCTGCTATAGGAGGAATGCACCTGGGAATAAAAAGTGTAATCCCTAGTCTGGGGGTGGGAGATGCGCCAGACATCATACAGGTCAACAGATTGCAGAAAATCAGTGAAGCGTCGGCCAAGAGACTTCGCTTTTTGAGAGGGGAGGCGGCTTCCAGAGGACTGGCAGTCAACCATGGGGCAGGGAGTCATATTAAAGTCGCCACAGATATACACCGCGCCTTGGCTAAGAGACTGAATTTTTTTATGGGCTTTCCTGAGGAACTGCAACTGATTAACATTCGGGAAATACAAATTAACAATAGTCACCGGAACATCATTTAAAGAGCCAATCAATATCAACATTCTCCCCTCCTTGTCCTGGTGTTGAGATGCAACCTGAAACAACCAATCTCTATGGAAGAGGATGGAGACTCCTCTTGATTTGGTTGGAGACATAGAGTGATAAGCTTCAGGGTACATCTGAGACCGAAGACGGGGGGCATCGTGAGACCGAAAATGTGTCTCCTGTAAGCACACTACCGCAGGTTTATATTTATGCAAATCTCGGAAAAGACAGTGTCTTTTAAAAGGAACATTCAAACCTCTAACGTTTAAGGAGAAAAATTTCAGTTCAGGGGAACCCATCAATCAAATATTGGGAAACATCCGTTGGTAAGCGTTCCCATCCCCTCCCAACCCCCAATGCAGACAGTCCCCCATAAGGAAGAAGCGTTCGTCCAAGGGACCTGTACAACAGGAGAACTGGAGGGAATACTGGACCAGACGAACCGAAAAAAAAAAAAAAAAAAAAAGAGGACAAAATAGGGAAAAGAAGAAAGAAAATTCAGTAACAAAAAAAAACACTGCGAGCCCGCAGTGTAAAGAGGTGTAACTCGCCGTGGTGAAAAAATGCGAGGTAGAATCTCAGGGAAGTAAACACCCACCGGGGGGTATCCCTGGCGTACCAGAGAAAAAAGCAAACAAAAATATCCAGAGCAATAAGATCGTGTCAATTATGAGCCACCAACAGGGGGGTGAGGGAGCTCGGTTCTCTGTGAAGTAGTGGGTCTCTCCAACATCTAAGAAGAAGCAAAAAGCAGCCGGGATCAGCTGGGCAGAGAGAACGATATCAATACAGGCCCAGACATAGGGCGCCGTTCATTTTGGCTTGACGCGGTGCCACTCTGGCGAAACTTTAAGTGGAGATGTAGTTACCACGCGAGGGGGGGTGTACTCCTTCACAAACCCCCATTCCTGCAGGAGCTGCATGCCCGACGGGATGTTGGTGATAGCATGTAGCCTCCCTTCTCTCCATATAAGCAATTTGGTCGGGAAACCCCACCTGTAAGCCACCTCGTGGTTCCTCAAGAGCTTCGTCAAGGGGAGGAATTCGCGCCTCTTCGCCAGGGTCATCGCTGATAGATCCGCAAACAGTAGCAAGTTAGCATACGGAGTAGGCAAGGTCGGGCCTTTTCTAGCCGCAGACATTAAGGACTCCTTAATATGATAAAAGTGAACTCGGACGATAACATCTCGGGGAACATCCGGTGAAAGATGTTTCGCTTTGGGCAGTCGATGAGCGCGGTCTAGGAGTAAGTCCTGGAGAGAGGCCGATGGGAGTAAAAGTTGAAAGACCTCCATGAGATATGCCGGGAGATCAGCCAGGACCACCGCCTCCGGGACACCACGGATCCGCATGTTGTTTCTGCGTGAGCGGTCCTCTAAGTCAGCAACTTTGGTGGCCAGCGCATCATGTGCGATTTGTAGATTCTGGTGTCTGTCCACAAGGTCATTATGAGCAAGACAAATATCATCAGATTTGGTCTCAAGGTTGTCAGTACGCTCACCTAGATCCTGAACATCACGGCGCAGCTCCTGCAGCGCCTCTTTGAAGTCAGCCTGGAGGGTAGTGCGGAGTCCCTGGAGCATATCATGCATTGCCCTCTCAGATGCTGGGGACGTGTTAGAGAGGAGATCCGCATCCTGTTCCTCCAAGTCCAGGCCAGAGAGAGAGGAGCCCGAGATCGGGGAGCCGCCATCTTGAATTTTGCGGCCTTTCTCAGATCGGCTGGTCCGGGTCCCTTCAAGCTGCTGCTGGGCCTTTGGAGGTGCCATCCTGCCTCCGGATGATGTTAGGACCCCGAGGGAGGTAATTTGAAGTTGGGGTGCCCCTTGTAAGAGCCGCTGGAGTGGAAAAACCGAGCGCCGCACACAGAGCTCTCAGAACATGCGGCTGCTCGTGTCGCCAGCTAGCCACGCCCTCTCCCATTTATCTCACTTTCCAAATCGGCTATTTAGTCTAGATTGTTCTCTTCTCCTGCCAGTTTTCCTGGTTTTCACCTTTCTCTGAATAACTCTGCTAGTAGAGTCAAAATGTTGTCTCTTGTGACGCCCCAATAAATTTGCCCTGCTTGTGAATAGGTGGAGTGCCTGTACCTTTCTTTGCTGCAAATGCATGATTGGGGCTGACATTTTGGAGAGGTCCCACACTTTTTTCGGTATTGGCCCCTGATTGTAATGAAGGTTTATGATACAATGAAACACGTCCAGCATCCTGAGTTCCTAGATCACTAAAGTAACTGAAGAGCGATTTGGTTACTGATCTACCATTCATTCTAAAGAGTGAAATGTATTACCCTTTGCCTATCGAGGTGCAGGCACACCATTGCTTACCTTCTCATTTTCTATGTAGTCATTTATTTAATTATTTAATCCATGGTTCTTTGTTTCCTCAATTCCTCTGTCCTGCTGTTTTTCTACATAATCAAACGCGTTGATAGGCGGGCGGATATCACACACCTACAGACCTTGTGGATCGATTATTTTCTGATTTGTATGGAGTTATACATATTTAACCCCAAGCATCCAACTTGAAAGGAATGCGGCACTGACAGTGAAATTATTTTATATACAACGGTTTCTTACATCTGACTACTTGATATTCTTCAGTGAATGTATGATACTTGAGTTTTTTCAGCTGGTACTTTTCCTGTAAAATGTAAAAAGAATAAATCTCTGCTTCAATATCGGAGACCTCTTCAAAGGAATCCTAAAGCAATCTGCTGTGAATAACATAAAAGATGTTCTGCAGACAAATGTTTCCATATATTGCACTGGCTGAATGGCTTAAATACATGTAAAGGAGTATATAGTAAACTTTAACACAGGTAGTGTTAAAGGAACACTCTACTCATCCTGGCCACTTTCCCTTTTAAGTAGTCTGGATGTGAGGAATGTCCCCCCCCCCAGCTCCACCATTCCAGGAAAAATGCTGTGTGACTTGTGGACTTTCCTCCCACCAGTCGCCAGCAGCCAGAATTTTTTAATTTCCAGGAGAACGGTCACCACATCGGTCACAAATTACGTCAGCACACAGAGAGTGTACCAACATCACCCTCTGAGACCAATAGCGGTAATACTAGTGAGCAGTCTCAGAGAGGCAGTCGATGGATCAGATCTGTACATGCGCACATCTTCTATACATGATACAATCTTTAGTCTCCCCACTAAAAAAGACCTCTCCTTTGTGCACTGCAACATTTGCAGCTTACTCCCTAAAATGGATGAGCTTCAAGCTTGGTGTTGCTATTACAAACCCAAAGTCATTGTGCTCACAGAATCATGGTTAACCCCAAAAGTACCAGACTCTGCCATATCAATACAGGGGTATTCATGTTATAGAAAGGACAGAGCAAAGAGAGTAGGAGGTATAGCTATTTATGTTGATGAGTCCATTAAGTTCACCCCCTTACAAAATTCTAGCTCCCCTGCCACCTTTGATTTCTTCTCCTGTATAATTAAGATCCCATCATTGTTGCTGGATTTTATCGCCCACCAAGCTCTCCAGTGCACTCCCTCTCTGACATACAGGGCCGGATTAACATAGGGGCGGATGGAGCGGCCGCTCCAGGCCCCCTTCTCAAAATAGGCCCACAGCAGCCCAGCCAAGAGGAGCCGCTGGCCGGCCTGCCAGACCCACACTGCAAGGCCGATGCAGCTGCCGGATCTGGATGATGTGGTCCGGCCATATAGTGGAGAGGCAGATTAGACAGGCCGTGCGTGGAAGCGATCAACACGTGATTGGAGGTATCTGGTCACGTGCCCCAGCGGGGTAGCTTATTTGATTACAAGGGAGGGGGTTAAGGCACACAGTGCGCAGGCTTGCAGATGAATCTGCCCAGCCCACACAGCATGTCAGCCCAGGCCACCGGCACGAGGAGGATTGACTTTTCCCTGCGCTACACTTTTTTCCCCTAATATGTAATAGGAGGGCGGAGCAAGCAGCAGTGAAGGGGAAGGAGAGCAGGCCCACCAGGAAGAGCAGCATGCTGACCATCGGCCACACCCACCCCAACGGCAACAACAGAGTAGGAGATCCCCATGAGAGCAGCAGAGCCTGGCTTGCCTGGGTGCCCTCCAGGAGTAGGCTGGATGTGATGCTGCAGACTGCCATTCTGGCAGCATAGTGTCTCTTCACATGTGCAGGACGTTCAGTGCACACACTGCCCTGCCTTCAAGGCCAGTCTCTCTCTGGCTGGCATTGCAAAGCCAGGATGTCAGTAGTGGTGCAGGTTCCTCACATCCCAGCTGCTCTGCATCCTGCATGATCAGAGACACAGGCAACAGGAGCTCTCCCTGCTTTCATCTACAAATCACCATGAACTGTTACAGGACAGGTAAGAGGAGCCTTCTGTGCTTAAAACAAAAGGAAGCCCCTACCATGTGTCAGGGAGCAGCTGCCTTCTGAATCCCATGTGTTAAAGGGCTAAGGTGTTAGCAGGAGGCAGAATAAATATCTGGAAAGGGAGATGTGCTCCCTCTCCCCTCCATCAAACACAGTTACTGATAGAATCTACATTCTGCAGATCAAACAGCCTGTAACCCCTGCATAACTAGATCCCTACCTGTAACCCCTGTGTAACCAAATCCCTACCTGTAACCCCTGCATAACCAAATCCCTACCTGTGACCCCAGCGTAACCAAATCCCTACCTGTGACCCCTGCGTAACCAAATCCCTACCCGTAACCCCTGATTAACCAGATCCCCTGTCCCCCATCCCTACCCGTAACCCCTGATTAACCAGATCCCCGTCCCACATCCCTACCCGTAACCCCTGATTAACCAGATCCCTGTCCCACATCCCTACCCGTAACCCCTGATTAACCAGATCCCTGTCCCACATCCCAAACCCGTAACTCGATCTCCGTCTCGCATCCCTACCCTGAACCAAGCATTCAAGCAAACTCCATCACAGACTCACCTTCATTTCTTCCCTCTGCGGCCCTGGACCAAGCATTCAAGGTATCCACCATTTCAACAAGGCGTCCGACATCATACCCCAGGCTGCCATGATCTTGAAAATGTATTTTTATGTCTGCATTTATTATTCTCTGACTAGTTTTTTAAAGTATTTTGAATCTCCCTCCATTTCAGATAGAAAAAAAATCTGTTTGTGTTTCCTCCTCCTCCCCCCTCCCCACATGTTTGTTAATTGGTGCTATCTGCATGTCACAAACCTCATTCCCTTTCCATAGCAAACTCCATCACAGACTCACCTTCATTTCTTCCCTCTGCGGCATTCTGGCAAATTTATTCTTGAATCCTTCCTAAGTGATCTCAAACAGCTCCCATGGTACAGACTAAACTTTATCCCAGACTTGGACTGTGCAATTGAATTCCTTCAGTCCGAGCTCCTTCAAGTCTGGAATGCCCATGCCCCGCTGCGTAAAGTGCGAGTAAAAGGGGCTCATCTCCCCTGGGTTACAGCTGATCTTACACAAATGTACCAGAATAGAGATTCACTGTGGTCAAATTTCAAGAGTACTGGTTTCATGAATGATCACTGTGAATACCGACAATGCCGGAATGCATGTACAAAACAAACAAAAATGGCTTATGCCCAATACTTCAATGAAAACCTAAACAATAACCTATCAAACCCTAGAAATTTTTGGAGAATCCTAAGTAACACAAACACCCCCAGTCCACTCCCAGCCAGCTGCTATCAAAGTAAACAACCAAACCCTGCAACACCCCCTAGATGTTGCAAATGCCTTTAATAATTATTTTGCTGGGTGCGCCACCATCCTAATTGCTAAACTAGTAAATGACACACCTACAGGAAGACCACACATAGGTCAGGCCCCTCCAAGCATGCAGGAACCCCATATCGCAGATAAATTCAACTTTAGACCAGTGCCTGTCAGTGTAGTTACTAAACTGCTCCGTAATCAAAAAATGAAATACCAATCTGGACCTGATCAAATCCCAGCAATGCTGCTGAAAATCAGTGCACTGGCAATTGGAAAATCTGTCGCCACACTCATCAATGAATCACTGGCAACTGGATACATACCCAAACTATGGAAGACTGCGAGAGTGGTACCTATCCATAAAAGTGGTGACAGTACTTTGGTATCCAACTACTGTCCAATCTCATTGCTCCCCGTTATGTCAAAAATTTTGGAAAAATGTGTGTACACACAATTACATGATTATTATCAATCTTCAAACTATTTAACCCCACATCAATCCGGCTTTCGTCCAAATCACTCAACTACAACCGTCCTTTAAAAAGTTGGCAATGATAGCCAAGCTGGCATGGAACAAGGAGACCTAACTGGAGCTATCTTTCTTGATTTTGCCAAGGCCTTTGACACAGTAGACCATGGCATCTTATTACAAAAACTTAAAAACTCTGGTATTGGTGATCACACGCTAACCTGGTTTGAATCATATGTATCCAACCGATCGCAACATGTGTCCATCTCTGGCAGCTCCTCCCTCCCCCTCCCAGTCACGTGCGGAGTACCCCAAGGCTCAATACTCGGCCCCCTGCTATTCACATTATTCATAAATGATCTGCCCAACGTCTGCAAAGCCTCAACTGTACACATGTATGCAGATGACACCATAATCTATACCAGCAAACCAGATCTCCCACAGCTGGAGGCCGTGCTGCAAGAACAATTTACAGAGGTAGAAAAGTGGATCACAGATAACAAACTTTTTCTAAATACTGACAAAACTGTAACAATGCTCTTTGGAACAGAACCTAAACTACATAAACTGCAAAAACCCCATCTACATGTCGGGACAAAATCAAATGGCAAGCTGACCACAGTCACTTCTCTCAAATATCTAGGTATGTGGTTAGACCCAAATCTATCCTTTGGCCCCCACATAGAAAAACTCTCATCCAAACTTTACCCCAAACTAGGTACAGAAACAAATCCTGCCTGAACCCTGCGGTAAGAAAGCAGATTGTACAACAAATGCTTATGCCGGCTATTGAATACGGAGATGTACTGTATGCAGTGGCCCCACAAACACACCTTCAGAAACTTACTACATTGTATAACTCATTCTGCCGCTTTGTGCTACAATGTAACTACATGACCCACCATTGTGACATGTTAAAAGAACTAAACTGTCCGTCGCTGGAATCTAGACTCACCCTTCACCTTTCCAACCTGGTGTTTAAGAGCTTCTCTGGGAAGCTGCCACCCTACCTGAATAGTCTGCTTCCCCTAGCAGTTCCCTCATCCTATAACCTCCGATCCAGGACCAGCACCTTACTTGTTGCAATACCACAATACAAAAAGAAAGTGGCTTGATCCTCATTTTCCTACAGAGCACCGCATTTATGGAATAACCTTCCAGACACCATCAAATTTTCCCCCAGTCTGAAGTCACTTAAGAGCTCCTTACTAGCATACTTCGGTACAGAATGCACCTTTAAACATGTAACATAGTAACTATATTACTTACATATTTATTTTCCGTGTTAATCTGTATATTTGGGTTTTGTTTTTAATATGTTGCATTTATTACTTTGTATTTCTGTAACAACTGTAAAATTTCAATGCTCTTGAACCCAGGATATACTTGAAAACGAAAGAAATCTCAATGTATCCTTCCTGGTAAAATCCTTAATAAATAAATAAATAAATTCAATGCAGACGCTACAGAACTTGCATATGTAAAATGTGCAATTCCCGTAGCGTTGCACAATTTGCAGTTCATACACTATACAAGTTGCACTATGCAAGCAAGGCTTCCGGGACTTCCAAGTTCAGGAGTCCCTGAGACGAAGGGGGGGGGGAGCTGCACTGCGAGGGTAAAAAGGTGAGAAAATTGCCTAAAAAAATACAAAAAAATAAGAAAAATAACTGGGCAGAGGTTGTCAGCAGCATCTGCACATTTATTTAAGGGCAAAAGAAGGAAACTATTTTTTAATAGAGTGTTCCTTGACACTGATATTTTATGGTAACGAATAAGGCAGGAGACATTAACCTTGGCCCTCCAGATGTTTTGGAACTGCATTTGAGGCTCAGTCAATCTAATGAATACCTGAGCATCAAAGGAGATGTTGCTTGAAGTCATCTGGGGGGGGGCAATATTGCTTACCCCTGGTATGTGGCAATGGACTTTCCTCTCAATGGACTGCTACCATCTGTACCCAAGAAACTGAGTCCAAAAACCACCATGTCCAAATGTATATATGTATATACATGATGAAGATGATGATCACTCACTTGGAGTACTGTGTGCAGTACTGGAGACCGTATCTCCAAAAGGATATAGACATCTTAGAGAGAGTTCAGAGAAGGGCTACTAAAATGGTGTATGGCTTGAAGGAGAAAAGTTACCAGGAAAGGCTTAATGATCTTAACATGTACAGCTTGGAAAAAAGACGAGACAGAGGAGATATGATAGAAACATTTAAATACGTAAAGGGAATCCACAAGGTAGAGGAAGGGAGTATATTTAAACGGAAACAAAGTAGCAAAACAAGAGGACATAGTCTTAGATTAGAGGGGCAAAGGTTTAAAAGTAACATCAGGAAGCATTATTTTACTGAGAGGGTGGTGGATACATGGAACAGTCTTCCAGTTGAAGTGGTAGAGGCCAAAACAGTAATAGAATTTAAGCAAGCATGGGATAGGCATAAGGCTATCCTAAACAAAAGATAAATCCAGGTAAAGTATCCATGTAATTGGGCAGACTAGATGGGCCGGAAAGGTTCTTATCTGCCGACATTTTTCTATGTTTCTATGATGAATATTAATATTATCAGTAGATTTTCAGATCTGTGAATTTGATATCCATTTGACTAGAAATACATATTGATGAAATAATCTGCAGATTAAATGAGACTCTCTAATGGTTTATCTGACAGAGTTCATTTAAATCTTTCCAAGTCAAGGTTTCCATGACGAATGGAATTAGAATCATTAAGGTGCCACGTTTAGGGAAATCACCGCAGAGAACCTTAATTAACACAATGGTTGGCTAGCTGTTAAAAATACAGGGTTGACTGGCTCCTAAATGTGAGTCAATTACACGTGGCCTTACTTTGTAAAATAAAAGTGCCTTTCCTTTATCCTGTTATGTTACAGGGAGACTCTGGCCACCATGATAACTTATATTACTAGGCTATGGTGGACGGAGTGTGTCCTCCTTTTCTTTCATGTGGTTCCTCTTCCTACCTTATGTTGACAGTGCATCAAAGTGGAAGTCTCATCTCCTCTTGGAAAGCTGTCAATCACTAGCAGACGGACAACTTTCCAAGGGTTGGGATGTCAAGGGCCAAATATACCATCAGTAAGGAGGTGTCGGCAAGATGAACCAGCTGACCCAGTGAGACCTATCAATACAGAAGCATTTAGAGCAAGAGTCAAACTCCAGTGCACCCAGATGCTGAAGGTCTACAATCAGAAATCCTTGAGTGCAGTAGATGGTGTGATAAAGGCACTGGATGCAGTGATCAGTACTTCCTCTTTCTTTTATTGTGCAGTCATAAAATTATCAGGGTACAGCAAAAACATCAAATAAACAAAATATAAAACAGCCACCTATTCCTTCATACAGAGTCTAACTAAACATACAGGAGGCCCTGACTGAATATTGGGCAGCTAGGCTGCTTGCCAATAAGTGGTACAAAAATGAAAAGGTACTTCCCTTTTGTCTTCAAGAGTTTGTTTTCACTTCCTTCCCTTCTGTAGCCAGCACACAGACTGCTCTCTCAGAGGGGGACCACCTCTCCTATATGGGCAGGGCGGACTTAGTCTTAGCTTAACCCTAAATTAACCCGCGCTAGGGCCACCAAAGCTAACATTAACGCCCACACAGGTGAGTGCTAATGTTAGCATGTTTGGATGCATTCTGCCTCATAAATAAAGAGAGGGTTATTCAGAAAGCCCCGAAATTTCAGTGAAAGTTTAGCGCTTTCTCGTTCGGAACACTTTGGTGTGCTTCGGCAATTTCAGTTCGCCGACCCTGCGGTGAATTCAGTACTCACCGCAGGCAGGGCCGGTGCAAGCATTTTTGCCCACTCAGGCGAAGGTGCATTTTGGTGCCCCCCCCTATCCATGCCATGTCAACCCGCATAGAGATGCATAATAATCTCTATTGCGAGTGTTTGGTGTCTTCACTGATGTTGGCACTGTGGCAATCTATGTTGTGCCATGTGTTCTTCACGTCCCAATCTATGCAGTGCCTGGTGTCAATCCTTTGCCACAGTGGCACAGGAGAGGCACAGCCAGAGTGCCAATCTATACCATGCCATCAATGCTGCGACTGGTGTCTCTCATGTGCCAATCTATGCTGTGCCTGTTGCCCCTCCTGTGCCACAGTGCCAATCTATGCAGTGCCTGGTGCCCCTCCTTTGGCACTGTGCCAAAGGAAGGGCACCAGGCACTGCATAGATTGCCACTGTAGCACTGGAGGAGAGGCACCAGGTACAGTATAGATTGGCACCGCAATTTATGCAGTGTGTGGTGCCCATCATTGCTCTACCTGGTGGTGCCTATGCTGTGTCTGGTATCCATGCTGTGTCTGGTGGTGCCCCTTATGTGCCACAGACAGTGCTAATAATTAGATATGAAATAACTGCATGTGCCAGACCAGTGTTTCCCTACTTACCACTCTGTCTTTCTATCAAGTGGCTGTGTCTGTGGCTTTGGCTGCCTGTCTCATCTGATCTGGTTACAGTGGTTGCGGTCCACTGTCCAGCAGGGTCCTCGATTTGTCCTCCTCATCATGTCTTTTCTTCAGGGATCCAGAGTGCGGCTGGTGCCTGCGGTGGTACGGAGTCTCAGTACCACCTGATTGGCCGGACCGCGTGACCTGCGCACACACACAGCCGCCTCCCCTTCAACACGGACTTTCATGGTATTGAGGACCGGGCCCCCCTCCTGCATGGCATCCAGGCCCCCCCTTGGACCAGATGGAGTCCAAGATAGCGGCAGAGAATGAGGCGGCACCGTTTTTTATGATATCCCTGGTCACCAGTCATTTTTCCGCCCCTCCTCCCTGGTAGCAGGCCAGCGCCCTAGGCAACCGCCAGTGTCGCCTTACATTAGCGCCGGCCCTGACCGCAGGGTCCCCTAAGTGCACTGAACGAATGCCACCGATCAGCCCACTGCAGCCACTGAAAAAAGCCGATGATTCATTGAACGCCGCCGAACTGACTGCCGCACGCCGTCGAAAAAAGTTGATCAGTCACCGAACTGGGGGGGGGGATAAATATGCTATTCTTTAAAAGGCATTTAAAAGAGTAAAAATGCATGGAAAAAAAAAAAAAAAGTCCTATAAAAAAAGAATAAAATGGTCTGTTACAGAATAAAAAATAAACGCCATTAAAAAAAGTGGAAATTAAAAATTTTGCCTAAAAAATCCAGAACAAACACCTAAAAAATAAATAAATAAAAGGGCTATTTGATAAAAGTGAAATTAATAAACCGTTGAATAATAATAAAAAAAAAAGGTAAAGTCTTTTAACATTGAATCCTACGGTATTCATCTGTTTAAACCTATCTAACTGAAGCACAGAAAATCTGGGCATTGTGCCAACACTTCGGTGCAGTTCGGCATTCTCAGAATAGAGTAACCATTAATTATTTATGGTACAATTTCACTGCCGTTGAAGATCGCCGAATTGTAGCGAACTGCACTGTATTTTGCTGGCAATTCGCCAGCAGGCATGTACTGGCCATAGGGACTACAGGTAGATTCCCGGTGGGCCGATGGCTCGGTGGGGCAGTATGAATGCTTGTTCACCGTGCAGCTCGCACTGCCCTTAATGGGTGAAGTGAGAAATTCCTCACCATCTGTAAAACAGGCGCAGTCTGCCACAGTCCCATATTGGGGCCAACGTGCTGTTGAGACCTGCTGCTCATCCGCCTCACCTTAAGACATGGTGCGCACTCAACCTCAAAGCCGCTGTGTTGCTTTACCCAATTGCTTATTTCACATAATTAAAGTGGGCCGGTCTAGATGAAGTCCAGGGCTGTTTTTTGTCCCAGTCCAGCCCTGTTCGCCAGCATTTGTCAATTTGACAGCCTTCTGAAAAGACAAACTGCCACGAAATTGCAACGTACGGTGAAATTCAGCGTTCGGTGCAAGTCGGTGGCAAGTTCGATGTTTATTGAATAGCCCCTTTAGTACTATATTAATATCAGGGTACCTGGTTTCTTCTTTAAAAATAAAAGGTGTGACAGGAGATGAGATGTCGGCGAGATCAGAGTTGCCTATAATAAGAGGCTATTAACAGGTAGGATCTGTAAATAACTTAGGTTTTGTAAAATGATAACATTTATATGCATGTCGTTCCCGTCCCCCCATTCCTTTATTAAGCCTCTGCCATCAATCTTTTGGTTTGTACGTCACGTTCTGACAGCAAACAATTAGCAGGCCGGCACATGGTTTATTGTGGCTTCATTATGCAGATCTCATGCCAGATGAGGTCACTGAGCATCCTTGAGGTTAACTAACTCGCCTCCTCTCTGTACCCCTATCTATCATAACCGAGCAAACTCGTCCTGATTGTATAGTACTCCCGCAGGAAACATCTATCAGTGCCAAAAGGCATAGAGCTGCAAAGCACAATAGGTTTCCGGAGTGTGTGTCGCGCTGGCATGGAATATAATAGCGTGACTAAATGTTGCAGCCGAATAAAGCAAACAGAAAATGTCTCCTACTTTTATTATATTCTATGTCCTGCTATGCTGAGATATTACATTACATCAGCGCTTTTATATCTATTCTGTATCATTCTGAAAACCATGCAGAAGATGAGAAGGAGTAAGGCATAGCAGTTCATGGACAGTGACGAAAACATGAATAGATGCAGACTGATAAACAAAAAGATACAATGCAAGATAGAGGCATAGATACACAGACAGTGCAGCATTCCCATACCGAGTAAACCAGAACTCAAAGAATAGCAAACAAAAAACTTAAACTAAAGCCAAACCTTTTTTTCCATATTTTTTAAAAAAAATCTTTCTTTTTTCTGTAACAGCCCTTTTTATTATCATTTATTGGATCTTATATGTAAATTCCAGGCATTTTCGTTCAGTAGTTTTTTTGCAAACAGCCTTTCAAACTTGCAAGCGTATTGGTTTTTTTTTCACCTCATTCATCTGCGTGTCGGGTATTTCCGGACGTTGCTCTTCGCTGTGATCGGCGGCTAGTCGGGTTTCTCCGGCGTGGTCGGCAAGGTTAATCCAGCTGTTTCTGTTGGTTTCGGTGAGTGTTCGATGAGTGTTACGTGGATTTTGCAGTGAGTGTTCGTCGGATTTGCAGCGGGTTTTCCCTGCACTACGGGGGCCCTGTGGCGCTTGCTGAATATACCGCAGGGTCGGCTAACTAGGATCGCCGAATCGTGCCGAATTGCAGGGAACGAAAAGTCACCGAATGGTGCCTTTTAGATTCTCTTTGAATAACCCTGATGGTCCCCGTAGTGCAGGGAAAACTCACTGCAAACCCGCCGTATACTCACCGAACACTCACTGAAAACCCGCAGAAACTGCTGCAAAAAACACCGAACACGCCAGAAAAATCCAAGGAGCCGCCGATCACAACGCAGAGCAGCCGCCGGTAAAAGCCAACAGGCAGATGAACGGGGTGGAAAAAAAAATACAGTACGCTTGAAAGTTTCAAAATTGAAACGCTGTTTGCAAAAAAACTGCTGAACGAAAATGCCTGGAATCTACATATAAGATCCAATGAATGATAATAAAAAGGTCTGTTACAGGCAAAAGAAAAAACTATTAAAAAAATACAGAAGAAAAAGTTTGCCAAAAAAATCCGGAAAAATGCCTAAAAGATCCTAAAAAAATCTATAAATAAAGAGACTTTTACAGCAGAATATTATAATAAACGGTTTATTAGATATTGTATTAAAACGGGAATATTTTTAACATTGAAGTCTATGGGATTTGCCTGAATAAACCTGCAGAATGAAAACACCGAACAGCAGGGCAATTCGGCAACTTTTCACTGCCGGTTTTTGTTCTCTGAATAGACAAAGCATTGCTTCTCTTTAATGCCATACAGTGAACCACTCACATTTTCATGAGCGTATGACGCTGAATCAGATCCGCTTGCGGGTAATTTCTAGGGCATACCCTTCAGCCCCAACCTCACCAGTATCTGAACTTGTTTTGTTCTTGAGAAAACAGAAAAAACAAAGGGATGGTGCAGATGGAAATAAACACACTAGTGGTCAGTAGTGTGGATTGCACTCACCCCGCAGGAGCCTCACATCCATCTCCAGGTATTTGGGCTCCTGGGTTTAATTCACCAGCCAAATCTTTCTAAATGCACAGTGAATTGATGTTCTCCTCATAAACGTCCCATGAAACACCGGACGAGGATTAAAACAATATTTTATTCTGGTGTAACCAGATAAAGAATTAAAACCAGCAATAATCCAAACGCGTTTCGCCCTGAAAATAAATGGGCTTCATCGGTGGAAAAAGAAAAAACAAATAAGTGGTAATTAAAGAATTTCTGGTGTTTAAATAGTCCTCACTTCTCTCAAAAACCTACAGGGTTATTCAGAGAGCGTGAAAAGCAGGAGAATGACTGGAGAATGAAAAATTCTAGGTCGAAACAGACAAACCAGAAAAATTCTCCCTTTCATCTCACTTTCCAAATCGACTATTTTGACCTAGAATTTTTCATTCTCTAGTCATTCTCCTGCTTTTCACGCTTTCTGAATAACCCTGCTAGTGTTGAGCGCCGATAACGTGGTGTTGTACTGTCGCTTACGTCACATGTTACCAGCGTCATTACAATGCAGAGTGTCCAGCTTCATGATCCCCACTTAGTGAAGTCACTTCCGCCAGACATCACAAAAAGGGGACCATGAAGATAGGATAGATAGATATGTAGAATAATAAATATATAAATGATAGAAATAATAATAAATAGCTAGGTTACTAGATAGATAGATAGATAGCAGAGTAGTCAATAATATAGGGAAAGATAGATAGACAATACCAGTGGCGTCACTAGGGTTGGTGTCACCCGGTGCGGTAACTCATGGTGTCACCCCCCTCCGAGTTTTACGTTTTTTTTAAACACTCTTACTCATATAATACTGAACGCTCATAATACACGGCGCACATTACTGTGGGGTTTATTGCTGTGGAGCTCTCTCATATACTCACACACAAATTTTGGTGAACTGCCAGCAAGTACGGTGCCTGTTACGGCAGTGAAAGTCCCCATAGAGAAGTAATGGTAAATCTGTTCCGAGACATCGAACAGCAGAGAAATGTCCTGATGTTCAGTGGTTTCATTAGACAGGTTTATTCAGGCGAACTCCATCAGGGCTATTCAGAGAGAGGTGAAAACCTTGAGAATTGCCAGGAGAATGAACAATCTAGACCAAATAGCCAATTTGGAAAGTGAGATAAATGGGAGAATTTTTCTGGTTTGACCATTTTGCCCTAGAATTTTCAGTTCTACAGTCATTCTCAAGGTTTTCACCCTTCTCTGAATAACCCTGCATAGGTTTCAATGTTAAAAATATTCCCGTTTTTACCCAATATCTAATAAAACGTTTATTCCATTAATCTGCAGTAAAAAGTCTCTTTTAGGGATGTGCACTTCGTTTCAGACCAATTAGTTTTTTTCACGAATCAGCTCCCGATTCGGTGATTCGGATTCAGCCACGAAAATTTTTCGGAATCGAAAATCATTTTCTTTCAAATCGTAATTTTGGTTCCACTTCGGTAATTTTCAAAAAATGCTTTAAAGATCCTAAAAAAATCTAAAAATAAAGAGACTCTTTACTACAGAATATAATAATAAACGGTTTATTAGATATTGAATTAAAATGGGAATATTTTTAACATTGAAGTCTATGGGGCAAAACATTTCCCACACCAAATACACGAAAATGTTTGAAATCACGAAAGAAAAAGTCGATACGAAAATGAACTGATCCGAAAACACGAAAATTTCCAATTTCATGAAAAAAAATCGATACGAGAAACGATCCGAAACGGAAATCGGCCGAAACGATCCGAAATGAAAATTGTCGAATTACGAACGAAACGAGCCGAAACGAAAAAAAAATTGGTGGACATCCCTAGACTCTATTTGTTGATTTTTTTTTCTTAGTATCTATTAGGCATTTTTAAAAAAAAAATTCAATTTTTTTTTCTTTCTAGTAGCTTTTTATTTTGCTGTAACATTCTATTATCATTCGTAGGATCTTATATGTTAATTCCAGACATTTTTGTTCAGTAGTTTTTTTTAAAACAGCGGGGGACAGGTTCGTGGTGGCATTCGGTGGCTGATTCCCTGCACTTCAGGGTCCCTGCGGTGAATTCACCAGGGAAATTTGATTCCCCGAAGCGAGGGGAACAACAGAACGCTGAAATGTCTGCGTCATTTCGGTGCTCTGTGAATATCCCCTTTAGAGAAGGTTTTTTTGCTGCCCCCTGAAAAGTGCCAGCCTAGGCCTTGCCTACCCATGACATACTTGAAAATTAGAGAATTCTCAATGTATCCTTCCTGGTAAAATGGTTTTGTGTAAACTTTTTTCTTTAGGGTGTCACCCTAGGGGGTGGTGTCACCTGGCGCGGGCCGCACCCCCACTCCCACCTAGCGACGCTAGTGGACAATACATAGATTGATAAATAAAATAATAAAGATATAAATGATAATATATAGCTAGATTGCTAGATATTGTAGGTGCTAAGCAGTTAATTAGAGAGATGATGTAACACATGCCCTTCACTTCACCTATCCAATGTTAGGTAAAGCACCTGAGTTTAGACTTAGAGATAGACATCCAAACTCAAACCCTTCTTTAAATAGTTAAAATGATAAAAGTAGAAATTAAATAATGGAAATATGGAACCAGTTTTAGTCACCGACAACATCTACAGCCAATCAGGGCTGCTCACTAGAGATGTGCAATTAGTTTTGTTCCGAATTGAAATTCGGACGAATTTCACCATTTTCGTATTTTGGGAGCATTTCCGAAAACGAAACATCGACCATCCGAAAATTTCGGATCAATCCGAAATTTCGGATCGATTCGGTGATTCGCATCATTTCGTGTGATTCGGATCATTTGCTTTTTCGCTTTATATGAGTTATTTTGCTTTTTATTGCTTATTTAAGAATGGGAAGTAGATTACTACCAATATGAAAGTTTCGTTACTTATTTATTCTTTTAGGATTTTTTAGACATTTCTTTTTGTGAAATTTTAGGTTTCCTAACTTAAACAAGGCTTTTTTACAGTAGCAGCAGATGCGTCAACCCACGTCATGTTAACATGATCTGGAGCTATGCTGTATCATTGCAAATTAAATTAATTTGTTGCAATCAAATCTTGTCTGCAATTGGGCTCCAAAAGGTGCCCCCAAAGTTTTAGCACCCTTGGCATGGCTCTCAAGGTGCTACAACAGTTTTTGCAAGTGAATATCTCTGTTTTTCAAGGAGCTATTCACTCGCTGCAGCACTGAGTTCCAGCTACAATAGCTTGTTTTGGCCAGCAGATGGCGACATCTGCCTGCTAAATAGGGCTAGTACAGTGAGTCATGCATTAATTATATATATGGGGAGTATCCGACATTTGTAATTTATGAGAAGTGATTTTTCAGAAATCCACTGGTTCCTGGCAGGGGATTTTTGGAAAATTACTTGGTAGTGCAGGGGTTAAAAAACGTTATGATGGTCTATTTTTCGTAGAGGTTCTTTTTTAGGTGTATTACATTTTTCAAAGGACTATTTGAATAACAAAAGGCTAAACAAATTGCTACATGCGACGATAAAATGGAACTTACTGTAGACGACCTAAGTTTGAAATTCTTTATTGTTCGTAAAACAACATTATTGTGAGACTAACAGGGTTATCCAAAGAGATTCGAAAAGTCACCGCACGTTCGGTGACTTTTCGTTCTCTTCAATTCGGTTCCTTTTGCCGATTGCATTTCGGTGACCCTGCGGTGTATTCAGCAAACACCACAGGGTCCCCGAATTGCAGGGAAAAGCTGCCGTAAACCTGACGAAAACTAACCGAATGCACGCTGAAAACCAGCAAAAACATCTGGATTAACCTTCGAAAAAGACGAACAGGAGCCGAACAGGAGCCGAACATGAGCCGAATCACACAGAGCCGAAGCAGCTGTGACGTAGAGGAGGCAGTGAATAAATTAGAAAAACCATTTGTATGAATCTGGGAAAATGAAACGCTGTTTGCAAAGAAACTACTGAGCGAAAATGTCTGAAATTTACATACGAGGTCCAGGGAATGATAATAAAGAGGGCTGTTACAAAAAAAATAAGCAAACTGAAAAAAAAAAAAAAAAAATCGGACTTTTAAATTTTTTTAAAAAAATTCAGAAAAATGCTTAAAGTATCCGAAAAAATCTATAAATAAAGAGACTTTTTGCTGCAGAATTTTATAATGAACGGTTTATTAGATATTGAATTAAAACAGGAATATTTTTAACATTGAAGCCTATGGGATTCTCCTGAATAAATTTGCCGAATTAAACCACCGAATGGCAGAGCATTAGGGGAACCTTTCACTGCTGGTTTGTGTTCTCTGAATAGCCGAAGCAGTGCTTTTTCATGGGGATTTCACTGCCCTCGAACAGGGACCGAACAGGCACCGTATGTGCAGGCAATTCGACAGGATTTGGCGAATTGCCTGCTCTCTGGATAGCCGAATGGCCAGGAAAGGTAACCGAACGCTGATTTTCAGCGTTCGGTTACCTTTCTCAAGCAATTCGAATCTCTTTGGATAACCCTGTAAGTTTTAATATATTCCGAGTTTGTTTAGCATTGTATTTATTTTAGGATGCACTGTGCCAAACTCTTGCTTTGTCTGGTTCCATACAGAGCTGGAATCCATAAAATCCAGCTTAATAATTTGGTTTCATACAATGCTGCGTCTTCGTACAAGCCAATTTTTATTTTTTTTACCTCTCGGTGCAGTTAGTGTATGTTCGAAGGGAAAGGAATACCTTAAGGAATAGACATAATAAATACCTTCACAGAAAGATAACAAAGACAATGTGAGGTAGCAGAGGACTTTCGATCAATAGCTGTCTTTCCAAGCATTTAAACTGCAAATATGTGAGCTGATTAGGGCAGCAATATATCAGATAAAAGCATAACCACACACACGTACCTTTAATTGATTTGCAATAAAACAATGTCAGTGTTTGGAGGTGGGTGTGCGATGCACAGTGTATACTTTTATATTTATAAATAAACACTTAAGAAAATAACAATGATTTTAGTTCAATCTTTGAAAGAGATTATCATTAGTATTTTAGCAAATTATTTGATATAAAAGTCATTTAAAAATAGTAATTAAATAAGCAATTGGTCCAAATTAAAGGGAACAAATTATAATAACAATATAAAATCAATTTGGATTTTTTAAAATTTGGCAACAAAGCAGAAAACATAAGGGGTTATCAGAAAGCACCGAATTGTCGCTGACCTTTCGGTGCTCTCTCGTTCTCCGCATTTCCCTGCACTTCGGGGAATCAAAGTTCTCCACCCTGCAGTGAATTCAGCATTTACCACAGGGTTCCCGGAGTGCAGGGAAAACCCGCCACAAACCTGACGAACACCCGTCGAAAATCCATCGAAAACCCGCAGAAATCATCACAAAAACAACGCCGAACACGCCAGAAAAAGCCGACACGCTGACGAACGTGGTAAAAGAAAAAAGACAGTGAGCTTGAAAATTTCAAAATTGAAACGATGTTTGCAAAAAAACTACGGAACAAAAATGCCTGGAATTTACATATAAGGTCCTATGAATGATAATAAAAAGGTCTGAAAAATTGCTTTAAAAAAAAAAAAAAATCCGGAAAAATGTCTAAGAGATCCTAAAAAATCTATATATAAATGGATTTCTTCTGCAGAATAAGATAATAAACGGTTTATTAGATATTGGATAAAGACAGGAGTATTTTTAACATTGAAGCCTATGGGATTCGCCTGAATAAACCTGCCGAATGAAAGCCCCGAACAGCAGGGCACTTCAGCAACTTTTCATTGCTTTTCGGTGTCTCTGAATAGATTAACCATTGCTTCTCTGTGGGGAAATTCACTGCCGTCAAACAGGCACTGTATGTGCAGGCAATTCACCACAATTTGGCAAACTGCCTGCGCTCTGAATAGCCGAATGTCCCCGAAATGTCACCGTATGCCGAATTTCAGTATCTGGTTACATTTTGGGGCCAGATCTGCTCTCTCCGAATAACCTCTATAGAGAAATTCTTGAATTTAAATGATAACATTGTATCTGTAGGATTATAAACTATATTGCAAAAACAATATGCAAGTATTAGTGTGTTTAATATTTATTTATTTATAAAGTATTTTACCAGGAAGGATACATTGAGATTTCTCTCGTTTTCAAGTATGTCCTAGGTTCAAGAACTTTGAAATTTTACAGTCGTTACAGAAATACAAAGTAATACAATGCAAGATATTAAATAAACAGAAATATACATATTAACAGAAAATAAAAATGTAGGAAATAGTCATTATGTTACATGTTTACAGGTGCATTTCGTATTGAGGTATGTTAATAGGGATCTCTTAAGTGACTTTAGACTGGGGGAAGATTTGATGGCGTCTGGAAGGTTATTCCATAACTGCGGTGCTCTGTAGGAAAATGAGGATCGAGACACTTTCTTTTTGTATTGTGGTATTGCAAGGAAGATGCAGGTCCTGGATCGGAGGTTATAGGATGAGGGAACTGCTGGAGGAAGCAGCCTATTCAGATAGGGTGGCAGCTTCCCAGAAAAGCTCTTAAACACCAGGTTGGAAGGGTGCTTTTAGACTCCAACGACGGACAATTTAGCTCTTTTAACATGTCACAATGGTGGGTCATGTAGTTACATTGTAGCGCAAAGCGGCAGAATGAATTATACAATGTGGTAAGTTTCTGAAGGTGTGTTTGCGGGGCCGCTGCATACACTACATCTCTGTAATCAATAGCCGGCATAAGCATTTGTTGTACAATTTGCTTTCTTACCGCGGGGCTCAGGCAGGATTTGTTTCTGTACAGGGCACCTAGTTTGGGGTAAAGTTTAGATGAGAGTTTTTCGATGTGGGGGCCAAAGGATAGATTTGGGCCTAACCACATACCTAGATATTTGAGAGCAGTGACTGTGGTCAGCGTGCCATTTGATTTTGTCCTGACACGTAGATGGGGATTTTGCAATTTATGTACTTTTGGTGCTGTTCCAAAGAGCATCGTTACAGTTTTGTCAGTATTTTAAAAAAGTTTGTTGTGTTTGATTCACTTTTCTATCTCTGTGAATTGTTCTTGCAGCACGGCCTCCAGCCAGGGAGATTTGGTTTGCTGGTATAGATTACGGTGTCGTCTGCGTACATGTGTACAGTTGAGGCTTTGCAGATGTTAGGCAGATCATTTATGAATATTGTGAATAGCAGGGGGCCGATTATTGAGCCTTGGGTACACCGCAAGTGACTGGGAGGGGGAGGAGGAGCTGCCAGAAATGGACACATATTGCCATTGGTCGGATACATATGATTGAAACCAGGTAAACGTGCGATCACCAATACCAGAGTCTTTAAGTTTTTTTTACAAGATACCATGGTCTACTGTGTCAAAGGCCTTGGCAAAATCAAGGAAGATGGCTCCAATTAGGTTTCCTTGTTCCATCCCAGCTTGGATATCATTGCAGACTTTTAAAAGGGCGGTTGTAGTTGAGTGATTTGGATGAAAGCCGGATTGATCCGTGGTTAAGTAGTTCCAATATTGATAATAATCACATAATTGTGTGTGACGCATTTTTCAAAAAATTTGACATTACAGGGAGCAATGATATCGGACGGTAGTTGGATACCAAAGTACTGTCACCACTTTTATGGATAGGTACCACTCTTGCAGTCTTCCAGAGTTTGGGTATGTAGCCTGTCGCCAGTGATTCATTGATTAGGGTTGCGACAGGATTTCCAATTTCCGGTGCACTGATTTTCAGCAGCATTGCTGGTATTTGATCAGGTTCAAACTGGTATTTCATTTTTTGGTAACAGAGACATTTAGTAACGACACTGACAGGCACTGGTCTAAAACTGAATTCCTGTCTGATACAGGGTCTTTGCACATTTGGAGGGGCCTGACCTGCGTGCAGTCTTTCTGATTGCATGTCATTTCCTAGCTTAGCAATCAGGGTGGTGGCACATCCAACAAAATAATCATTAAAGGCATTTGCTACATCTTGGGGGTGTTGCATGGTTTGGTTGTTTACTTTGACAGCAGCCGGCTGGGAGTGGACAGGGGGTGCTTGTATGTTATTTATGGTTTTCCAAAAGTTTCAAGGGTTTGATATGTTATTGTTTATATTTTAATTTAAGTAATGGGCTTTAGCCATTTTTGTTTGTTTTGTGCATGCATTCCGGCATTTTCGGTATTCATAGTGATCGTTCATGGAACCAGTAGTCTTGAAATTTGACCACAGTGAATCTCTAAGCTGGTACATTAGTGTAAGATCAGCTGTAACCCAGTCTGAGCTCCTTCAAGTCTTGAATTCCCATGCACGTCACGCAGCGGGCATGGGAATTCCAGACTTGCAGGAGCTCAGACTGAAAGTATGTTTTTAAAGGGACACATCAGCCACAATGGCAATTCCTCTGAGGTCCAAAAATTGCAAATGGTGTAGCACAGTAACGTAATTTGAAGAGAAGTTGAACTAATTGAACAGATTATCAATATGTATCAATAGAATTAGAATTAGAATTAGTTTTGATAGATATCAAGTAAATATATCTGTGGGGGTGAGGGGTGGGGAATTAACCCTATTCACTACCACTGTATTACAATGGGTGTGAGAGATACTCCTTGCAGCTTGTTCATAGTAAGATAGGGTGAGCATTAGAAGAGAGTATTTTGTTTGTGCACAGAAGAGACACTAATCTTGCTGTTAAAAATGTACGTAAATGGGATTTTGCTACGTTAATGATTGCTTTACAATGTTTTAAAATGCAAGATGGAGTTAACTCAATTTTTGGACTGAAGGGGCTAAATTATACTGTATGGTGATCCGTTTTACCTATATTATTTTTAGTGTTCTGAATTTATGTTCTAATTATCCCAATTTATTTATTTATTGATTTTAGGTTTGTAGAATCTTAATCTATTTAAATGAAACACATAAAGCTCTGGAACACCGTCTTGTTTTAAGCATTAAATTGATATACTTTTCACGTGTTGAATGCCATTCTGACACACTTTGGATTCTCTGCAGGTTCTTGCATAAATTTAGTTGCTGCAATACATTTGTACAAAGAATTACGTCTCTGTATTTGTAAAGACTGTAATTGAACCTCTCAAGATTACTCACTTAAAAACCAGCAGTCACTGGGGACGTTTGAAGAATGTGGGGTGCCAGACCCTTAAAATTGACTTTGCTTGCAAATTAACATTTTAACTTGGTCCGCCTGATCCTACATATCACCAACCATCTCAAATTTCAATGACATCTGTGCCTAATCACCCATGAGAAGATTGTATGGATGAATACAGAAATGTTTTTAAAGAAGCAAACTGAGCATGTGCAAAGTGCCCTCAGACAGGGCAGATTTTATAAAACGTCCACTTTAAAGTATGCCTGTTATGCCCAAGAAAGAGGCTCATTTGACAGGAAATGACTCATTATACGTGTGCTAGATTTTTTTTGCTAACACATAAAGTTTTGAGTTATTCTTTGTCCAAGTTTGTTGCTCACTTCAGGTGGCATGCACAGGAGTGGCAGCTGTTTATACCATACACTCTGTATGGTTGTTCCAAACGACTGCAAAGAAAATCCTCAGTCATGGGAGCTTGTGGGTCCATGGGTGACCATAGTTCCACAAATGTATCCACAGCAAAAAAGAGAGCTGGCACCAGGCACTAATCACAGTATTCTAATGAGGTTTCAGCAATGTTACGGCCAAGGGCTTGAGAAAGGCTGGTTTACAGAAGAATCGCCCTAAAAATCAGCCCTCGCTCTAGATTGTTGAATAGCTGCCGACGTACTGACTGATTAGTCAGCAGTAGTAGTAGCAGTTGTTGAAACCATTAAGGGCCATTCTTTCAGTGCTGCATGATAAGCCTCATTAGTAACACTCATGGAGGAAGAACATGGTGGGTCCCGGCACTAGAATGGGGTAATAAGTACAGTCTGTGATAAATCATCAAACAATGAGATATCACATTGATTGTTATGATTTACGAGGGCTGTGATATCCATCCCTTGACAAAACATCATTGGGGAGTGAATCTATACAGCACAGGTTTACTGCAACATAACACAACCCTCCCTCAAAAAAAATATATAGCATAAAAATAGTACTATGATTTCTTACATGCCTTTTTTTTTGGAGGTCTTCATTCAGTTGTGAGCCTCAACTACTGTTAAACTATATCTCTTTCATATTAGATATGAGTTCTGCTTTTGAATTTTTATGTTAACCCCTTAACACCGCTGGGCATCCTATATCTTCCTCATGGCAGGCAAGCTTAAATTTCACATGGCCGGATAGTCCACCCCATGGCTTTGTGGGGCCCCCTCCCTTCCTTGTGGCCGATTGCCTTCATTGGGTAAACTCAGGCAGTTCCCCTGCAGCCAATGATGGTGGTCGGCCCACTGGGAAGGGGGACAGGCCAGAGGTGGGTCAGAAAGCCATCGGGCGTACTATGCCACTCTGCGGTGCTTAAGCCTGCCTGCCGCACACAAAAGCCCTGGCATTAAGGTTAACTTAAGTCTCTCCAATCGCACTGCAACTATCCGAAGGTGGCCTTTTTACATCTATAACATACAATGATCCCTCTGGGATTATGCCTAATTATATTTAATATTCCTATATACTAATGGTCAAAGTTAATGGATCCGAGCTATACATAACATCCTCATACATGACTTTGTTCACTACCATAGGAGATGAGTCACAGCTTTTCACATCTTTAGATTTGCTCTTTGGCTTTTGATGATTTTTCATCTTCATGTAGAAGAAGCAAGTAACCCAGAAACCTTGTAGCATTACATAGAACATCTCCACATTTGAAATGCAAACCCCATTTCTAGTGTTTTCTGGCAGAGATAAATTAACCATTACATGTGTGAAGGTCAGCACCTAGACTGTCAGCAGCCTTTCTCCAGTCCATCAGATCTCATTACATTCCAAATCATTAGTGTTTCTTCAAACAATATGGTTTTCAGAGTTGTGCTCACACAGCATGTGCAAAAGGAGTCCAGACATCTGTATCAACATCAATAGAAACTCTGTACATAATGATTCTGCGTAGTTTCTCAGATATAATGAATGGTTGAATCCATTTCTTTGTATATATGCCATCATGCATTAATAATATCTAGTGGGTCACAGTTTTTATGTTCTACTTTTCATGTCTATACATTCACAGATACAGAAAACACAAGATATATTTTATCTTTCATTTATACAGATCCAATCCTACATACAGTATATACATTATTATGAGAATACATTTATGTTAACATTATGGCATACAAATTTACAATGTTTTAAAGTTTTTGAAGCTTTGTGCTCTAAAAGTTAGGGATATTGTCCATCTGTCACGTTGACATCTTCACTTACCTCTGACATTCCCTCTCCCGAGGATGCTAGTGGAAGGAGGACACAGAGTGGCTGGCCATCAAATTGATGCATTCCAGACACCTAATGTATTGCGGAATGATGCTGAAACCACCAGGTGTCATGTTCAACTTAATATTCATATGTAACCACTCCACTGCTGAATCCTCATATACCCTGTTATCCAGGGGTCACCAGAATGATGTAACCAGGCATCAACACATTAACACAACTACACCTCAGTCATACTGTATTTGCATGTCTTGGTGCACAAGGATGATGTAACCCAATGAAACACAGCCTACCCCTATATCAACTCTTGGTTTCATTCAGTCCTCACCCTATCCTGGTTTTTGGTTGACCCTTTTAGTGAGTTCAACTCTGTTTATAGGCCCCTTTCATTCCATGCATGCAGGTTTTGGCGAACGTGGATGAAACCACCAACGAAAAACAGTCTACTTCTACTTAACCTCTTGGTTTGATTCAGTCTTTGCTCTATCGAGGTTGATGGTTGACCCTTTACTGCATTCTTACTTTATTTGGATGCCCTGGTATATTGGCCCTGGCCTGTTTATTGCCTTCTTTTCTATAATTATTATTATTCTTTATTTATATAGCACCAGTATATTCTGCAGCGCTGAACAACAGGCACAATACAGACAGGGTTACAATACATTGAGACTGAACAACAATTTGACATACCAGTACAGGAGGAAACAAGGGTCATATTCTCTTGGGAACTTACAATCTAGAAGGGTTGGGGTGGAAACAGGAGGAGAGGACTGCAAGGTGAGAGTGATGGGATGGTTGGGGCAGTGAGGTGTCTTAATGAATCGGGTGCTAGGCTTCTCTAAATAGGAATGTCTTAATGGAGCGTTTGAAGGAAGGGAAACGAAGGGAAAGTCTGACCATATGAAATAGAGCGTTCCAGAAGATGGGGACTGAACGTGAGAAATCCTGCAGTCTATCATAGGAAGAGGTGATGCGGGGAGAAGCTAGGCACAGGTCACTGTTTGACCTTAGGGAGTGGGCTTTGGTGTATTTGGTGGGGAGATTACAAGGGCGTGGATGAGTTGCTTTGTGGTGTCAGTGGTAAGAAATGGCTGAATTCTGGAAATATTACTTAATTGATAGTGGCAGGAGGAGGAAAGAGACTGGATGTGAGGGATGAAGGAAGGAGACAAGTCAAGTGTAACTCCAAGACAACAAACCTGGATTTGATGGGGAGAAAGTGATACCATCATCCATGATAGAGAAGTCAGGCGGTGGGGAGGCATTAGAGGGAGGAATTAGTGGGAGCTCAGTCTTTGACATGTTAATCGTTAGGTGCTGAGAGGCCATCCTTGAGGAAATGCCTGCTAAATAGTCGCTGACTTTGGAAAGGACAGGAGGAGAAAGATTAAGGATGGAGAGGCAGATCTGAGTATCATCAACATAGAGCTGGTAATTAAAGCCAAAGCTGTCTATACCTTACTCCAGTTGTCTCCTTAGGTCCGAGCACCCATGTATTCTATGACCTTACAAAACAGAGGGGTAGTGTAGCGATGACAATGTCCTTCTTGAGATATGATGGGTTTCGGAACGTTTCGTGGTCCTCTTCAGAATATCCCTCAAATGAGAACACGAAGAAGAGAATACATCGTAGTGCGACCCATATATCACCTATATAGCGAGGATAAATAGATCTCACTCACATGAGGTGGAACCCTCCTGGTTCTGGGTCAATCGTAGTTAGGGTCCTTCACTGGCCACCCAAATGCCCCTTCTGAAATGGATCAGGTCTCCTATTAGGGGGGTCATTACCTGTAGGACCAAAAATGTTATTTATAAACTTACATGTCCCTGTGGCCTACATTATGTGGGCCACACAAAAAGGCCACTATCCACTAGAATTAGGGAGCATATCTACAACATTTCGAGGGGTTCAACTATACATTCAGTTTCAGCTCATTTTAAAAATGTACATGGACAATCCCCAGAGGGTATGTGTTTCATTGCCATACAAAAAGTCACCCCACATTGGAGAGGAGGGGATTTTAATAAAAAAATTCATTGTATGGAAATGAGGTGGATTTACACTCTAAACACATTGATTCCCTCAGGTCTAAATGGCGATTTTGAGTTGTGCCATTTTCTGTAGATTTCTAGACGCACCATTATTCTACGCAGGGTTATATATATATATTGATCCATGTGTATAGATGTTTTGACATTATTTCAGCACAGTTTATAGGGCAGATATTGATGGTCTAAATTGGGACTTTTCATATGTGTGCCTTCTAGTAATCTATCTGTGCAGGTAGGGTCATGTGTTCACTCTATTCGCAGTTTAGTCTGATATTTAGGTATCTGGAGAGTTTTGGTGCACTTTTGTATAGGGTTCAAGTTATGAGTCTTTTGGGAGCACACGCGTCCGATATCCGCTATCCATCGTTGGCTTGTAGCCCTTCATCCGGGGCCCTTTTTGAGCTTGCTGGGGATGAGTCATCCTCTCCCCGCCCTGAGAATTGTGCGCAGGCGCGTGCTTTCCTTTTGCAGGAGGTGCGGTTCAGTCACCCTCTCGGATCTGTTCTATAGAACTCGTTTGAAGTCTAATATGTTTACTCTATTTCGCCTTTTGGGGTACAAATATTCAAATGTATGGCAGTATACCATTCATAGAGGGACAAATTCATGTTGATTAGAATATTTAATATTAACAACACCCTCAATGGAGGCAATTTTTATTATTTTTCTTTATGTTTTGAATACTAAATTCAGATTGGTTAGAGGAAAAAGAAAGTCCCATTCTCATTGGATATACCAATCTTCCCGCCAAAAAGTGTATGGGGATTGGTTAAGGGTAAATGAATATGGCTATTTAAACCAGTATATGATCAGTTTTAAGCAGCAGCCAGCTGAGGAAGCCTTTTGATACATTATCTATCTTGGCGAAACGCGTCCTGGCTATTTGTTTGTTTTTATTTGCTTTTAAATATTTTTATTCTTTTAAAAACAATTTTTAATTGTTTTCATTTACCCTTTTTATATTTGTGGAGCTATTATTGGCTCCTTTGAGCAGTTTTTTGGATTCAGCAACCTCCCGGGCATCTGAAACAGCCTATCCCCGCTGGGAGACCTGATCCATTATATGGGTCGCACTATGATATATTCTCTTCTTTGTGTTCTCATTTGAGGGATATTCTGAAGAGGACCACAAAAAGTTCCGAAACCCATCATATCTCAAGAAGGACATTGTCATCGCTACACTACCCCTCTGTTTTGTACTTTTATGTTGATGGTTGAGCAACAAGGACCATTCTGAGTGTTTAAGCGATTTCCTTGCATATTGATCAGCGCTACATTTTCTTCGTTTTGTATTCTATGACCTTAGCTTGCCTCCTGGCTACTCTTACATATCCTCCTTGTTTGTCCACGGTGGTCATTATAAGGAATGGTATCTTTCCCCTTGTTTTCGTGTATATTCTCCCCTTTCTGTCTGACTACACATTTCTTTTTTCCTTTATTGTGCTATTTTAGTCTGGCTACTTTAAGGACCAGTGTCTGTTTTTTTTCTGGTACTGTTTTTTCACACCCTGCCTATGGGGCCTACACTAACCGTGATGCCTTAAGTGTACATGTGAATTAGGGATGAGCCGAACACTCCCCGAGTTCGGTTCGAGCCCGAACCCGAACTTCCCATTTGTTCGGGACCGAACCCGAACCCCCATGCAAGTCAATGGGGCTGAAAATTCGGTTTTTTAGAGTGCCCTCCAAGAGGGCATATATGCTACATATTTGCCATAAAAGGTGTATGGGGGTCCGGGTAGTGCCCTGGGGGACAGGAAACAAGGACAAAAAGTTTAAAAAAAAACGTTTTTAAAGGGACAGTGAGTTTTCCATGAAATAAGGGTTAAAAATAAAAACGAAAAATTCCTTCAAATATCGTGCCTAGGAGGTCCCCATAACCTGCCCGTGAAGTGGCGGATTTCTAGGATGTATAGCGACACTTAAAAACAAATAAATGACGTTTCATATGATGGTAAATGCTTTTCCTTTAATCTATCCATAAACAACTGCTTGGAGCGGCAGCCTGTATGAAAAGACATTTTAAGACGCGCAGAAAAAGTTTAGTGTTTTTTTGGCTAAATTGTTGTGAAACTTATGCAGGCTTTGGATGAAAGTAACAATAGGTGCTTTAAAATTGGGCTTTTAGCGTCGGCAACAGTGCCGTCACACCGTAACCCCTCTGAGGATATGAATCTGATACAGGCGTCAATGGCAGTGCACCCAGATATTGTGCCTTTAGTGCCAGGCATGCAAGTACTATCATACAGTAACCCCTCTGTGGTATTGTGGAAGAGTGCAGGGGTGGACCATGTGGTCCTATATTGAAAAGTGTTTTTTTTATCTGTTAATGGGCGTCAGTGCACCCAGATATTGTGCCTTTAATGCCAGGCCATCAAGTATCATCATACAGTAACCCCTCTGTGGTATTGTGGAAGAGTGCAGGGGTGGACCATGTGGTCGTTTATTGAAAAGTTTTTGATCTGGTAATGGGCGTCAGTGCACCCAGATATTGTGCCTTTGGTGCCAGGCCAGCAAGTATCATCATACAGTAACCCCTCTGTGGTATTGTGGAAGAGTGCAGGGGTGGACCATGTGGTTCTATATTGAAAAGTTTTTTATCTGGTAATGGGCGTCAGTGCACCCAGATATTGTGCCTTTAATGCCAGGCCATCAAGTATCATCATACAGTAACCCCTCTGTAGTATTGTGGAAGAGTGCAGGGGTGGACCATGTGGTCCATATTGAAAAGTGTTTTTTTTATCTGTTAATGGGCGTCAGTGCACCCAGATATTGTGCCTTTAATGCCAGGCCATCAAGTATCATCATACAGTAACCCCTCTGTGGTATTATGGAAGAGTGCAGGGGTGGACCATGTGGTCGTTTATTGAAAAGTTTTTGATCTGGTAATGGGCGTCAGTGCACCCAGATATTGTGCCTTTGGTGCCAGGCCAGCAAGTATCATCATACAGTAACCCCTCTGTGGTATTATGGAAGAGTGCAGGGGTGGACCATGTGGTCCTATATTGAAAAGATATGCATCTGGTTAAGGCATCAGTGCACCCAGATATTGTGCCTTTGGTGCCAGGCCAGCAAGTATCAACATACAGTAACCCCTCTGTAGTATTGTGGAAGAGTGCAGGGGTGGACCATGTGGTCCTATATTGAAAAGTTTTTTATCTGTTAATGGGCGTCAGTGCACCCAGATATTGTGCCTTTAATGTCAGGCCATCAAGTATCATCATACAGTAACCCCTCTGTGGTATTGTGGAAGAGTGCAGGGGTGGACCATGTGGTCCTATATTGAAAAGTGTTTTTTTTTTTAATGGGCGTCAGTGCAGCCAGATATTGTGCCTTTCATGGCAGCAAGTGCCTTCACACCGTAACCCTTTTGTGGTATTGTGGAAGAGTTCAGTGCTGGAGCTTTTGTGAATGCAGAAGAGGACATCCCCTATCTATTCCATTACTTCAGCATCAGAGGATTGATAGCTGCTGATCCAGGACTGATTCATTTTTATAAATGTCAGCCGGTCTACAGAGTCGGTGGACAGACGCACTCTTTTGTCTGTGACAAAACCTCCAGCGGCACTGAACGTCCTTTCGGAAAGCACGCTAGATGAAGGGCAACCTAGTAGCTGCATAGCAGATTGGCTAAGTTCTGGCCAGTGATCCAATCTCAACACCCAGTAAGTAGGCTTGTGCACCGATTTTTTTTTTTTCGGTTCGATTCGGTTCGATTTTTCGGATTTTTAAACTTTTCGATTCGGCTCGTTTCGACCGATTTCGGTTTCGATTCGATTCGGTTCGGCCCGTTTTTTGGGTACATTTTTTTTCGGAATATCGACCATTTTTCGTATTTTCGTGTCACTGTGCTCGGTTTTTGTATCGACTTTTCGTAATTTTGGAGATTTCGTTTTTCCGAATTGCACATTTTTCGGAATATCGACCATTTTTCGTATTTTTCGTGTCATTTTGCCCGTTTTTTGTATTGAATTTTCGTTTTTCGGAAAATTTTCGTTTTTCGGAAAATTTTTGTTTTTCCGAACATCTGTTCTCCTCGTTTGACACATTTCAAGTCCATTCGAAAAATCCGAAAATATTTCGTTTCGGCTCGGAAAACATTTCGGATCTGAAATTTTCGGATCTAAAATTTTTCGGAAATTCGGCCGCATCCGAAAACACGAATCGGGAAATTTCGTGAAAATTCCGAAATTCCGAAACCCGAAACGCACATCCCTACCAGTAAGCCAGTGGATCATCTGCTGGAAAGGTATCCAGGTCTGCCCTTGCCCCTAGGTAGTCCTGCACCATATATGGTGAAGACGCTGGCAATGGGTGCCTACATTTGATGTCCCTGGGCGTTGAGGACTAAAAAAAGTAAAAATGCATCAGTCAAGCGGCCCTGGCCTTCACCGCTATTCTTCTGATCACCTGCAGCCTCAGAAGCACGTGTGTCAGCACTTGGTATTCTAACAGTGCCTGGAAAGGTGTTACACAAGTTTCGCTTTAGAGCGTCCTCAAGTTTTGTCATCCTGTGCTCCCTCTGTGCGGGCAGGATGAGCTCTGCAACTTTCCCCTTGTATCGTGGATCAAGAAGGGTTGCCAACCAGTAATGATCCCTCTCCTTGATAGCACGAATCCTGGGGTCCTTTAGCAGGCTTTACATCATTAGGGAGCCCATGCAGCGTAGGTTGGAGGTGGCATTAGTCTTCCTGGTCAATGAGGATGACCGTATCTTGCACTTCCTCCTCCCAGCCACGCACAAGCCCTTCTGTTTCTGGGCACACAAAACCCTGCCTTGAGGAATCCCCACCTTCAATGCCCCCACTACTTAAATAGTCCTCCTCCTCCTCATCCTCCTCCTGTCTGATCTGAGTAACACCCGCTAGAATGCTGTCTGCGGAAAGACTGGGGCCTTGAGAGCTAGGGAAGGCCTCCTCTTCCTCCCGCTGCTCTGCTCTGAAACTGTGGTTTCATTTTGGTTAGGACTCGCCCTTATAGAGGTGCCGTGACATTGGCGGGCGGGCGAGCTAGTCTTATAATTGCCATTAATAAGAAACCAAACCTCTAATTGTGTTTAGTTTCACACGGTATAATTGGAGTGAGCGCAGATGACATTTTTTTCTTTGTTATATCCCACACTTCAGCCTCCTCTGACATAGATTACAAATAGCAATGGTGGGGTCTGCTGCACAGTTCTTAAAGAACTCCCAGACAGCAGAGTTCCTGCATGTGTTCTTTGAGACAACAGCGCTCTGCACCGGAGCAGCTCTGACATGTGATGCCCTGGACTGGCTAGTGCTACGGTTGGTCACAGAGGATGTTGTGCCTCGTGTTTGCTGTGCCTCCTCCTCCCCCTCCTCCTCACTTGATTCCACAGTTTGATCTGGCACCCAGGTGGAGTCAGTGACCTCATCATCATCAATGTCATCTTCACCCCCTATCTCCTCGTCACTGGAGCCAACTTGGCAGTATGCTGCAGCTGCTGGGGCAACATGAGTGCCAGTTATTTGTGTGTCATCACTGGCACCCCCTTCCTCTAGGTTGATTATACTCCCTTGCTCAACCTCAGAGATTGAATCAGAGCACTGTACTTGCTGCGCATCCTCAAGCAGCATGTCACTCTCATTGTAGTCAAACAATTCAGCTGACTCCTCCGTGTGTGATAGCGAGGCTACGGCAGGAGTAACTGTGGACATGGAGGCTGCATTAGATGCTTTGGCAGCTGAGGTGGACTGTAAAGCACTAGAAGCCTGGCTGGCAGAGGACTCGGAGGATGAGGATGGCCTGGTTAGCAAATCCACCAAGTCCTCTGTATGTTGCTGCTGCTGCTTAAGACGGCCAGCACCAGTTAGAAAGGACAAGCGTGCCCCTGCAGAGGATGCACCACGTCCACCACGACCAGAGACACAGCCTCCCGACACAGGGGCTGCTTGCCCTCTTATCTGTGTCTGGGAGCGTCTGCCTGTCCTTTTTGTTCTTTCAGACATGGTGAGTGATATATAGATTAATATATACAGAACTCTGATTCAACTCTGATATAAAGATTTAAATAACTCTGGTATAACTCAGTGAGACACACTGATAGCTGGCAGCCAGTGACAAGAGACAGATCACCTTAATTCACAAATGTTTTAAAGAAATTAGTGAGCCCCAAAATACAGCGTGGTACTGTATGTATGACGAGACACAGATCACCTTAATTCCCAAGTGTTTTAAAGAAATTAGTGAGCCCCAAAATACAGTGTGGTACTGTTTGTATGACGAGACACAGATCACCTTAATTCACAAGTGTTTTAAAGAAATTAGTGAGCCCCAAAATATAGCGTGGTACTGTTTGTATGACGAGACAAAGATCACCTTAATTCCCAAGTGTTTTAAAGAAATTAGTGAGCCCCAAAATGCAGAGTGGTACTGTTTGTATGACGAGACACAGATCACCTTAATTCCCAAGTGTTTTAAAGAAATTAGTGAGCCCCAAAATACAACGTGGTACTGTTTGTATGACGAGACACAGATCACCTTAATTCCCAAGTGTTTTAAAGAAATTAGTGAGCCCCAAAATGCAGCGTGGTACTGTTTGTATGACGAGACACAGATCACCTTAATTCCCAAGTGTTTTAAAGAAATTAGTGAGCCCCAAAATACAACGTGGTACTGTTTGTATGACGAGACACAGATCACCTTAATTCCCAAGTGTTTTAAAGAAATTAGTGAGCCCCAAAATACAGTGTGGTACTGTTTGTATGACGAGACACAGATCACCTTAATTCACAAGTGTTTTAAAGAAATTAGTGAGCCCCAAAATACAGCGTGGTACTGTTTGTATGACGAGACACAAATCACCTTAATTCACTAGCGTTTTAAAGAAATTAGTGAGCCCCAAAATACAGCGTGGTACTGCCTGTATGACGAGACACAGATCACCTTAATTCCCAAGTGTTTTAAAGAAATTAGTGAGCCCCAAAATACAGCGTGGTACTTTTTGTATGACGAGACACAGATCACCTTAATTACCAAGTGTTTTAAAGAAATTAGTGAGCCCCAAAATACAGCGTGGTACTGTTTTTATGACGAGACACAGATCACCTTAATTCCCAAGTGTTTTAAAGAAATTAGTGAGCCCCAAAATACAGCGTGGTACTGTTTGTATGACGAGACACAGATCACCTTAATTCACAAGTGTTTTAAAGAAATTAGTGAGCCCCAAAAATAATTGCTGGCTGTGTGACGAGACCCAGAAGATCACCTCAATTCACAAATGTTGTAAAGAAAGTTGTAAACCCCCAAACAAATTGCTGGCACAGTGACAAGACACACATCACCTAAATTCCCTGATATTTGGTAAAAATGACACCCAAAAAGACTTGCTGGCACAGTGGTGAGTGGTGACAAGACCCAGAAGATCACCTTAATTCACAAATGTTTTAAATAAAGTTGTAAACCCCCAAAAAACTTGCTGGCACAGTGACAAGACACACATCACCTAAATTCCCTGATATTTGGTATACATGAGACCCAAATAGACTTGCTGGCACAGTGTGACAAGACCCAGAAAATCACCTCATTTCACAAATGTTTTAAATAAAGTTGTAAACCCCAAAAAAACTTGCTGGCACAGTGACAAGACACACATCACCTAAATTCCCTGATATTTGGTCGAAATGAGACCCCCAAACCCCCCCAGTAGCGTGGCAGACCGGCAGTAACAACACACACAACTATCTTCTTTGAAATCTCCTCTGAAATGCGTGCAGAAAGCGCTGCGTTGAAACCTTATATAGTGTGCTGCGGGACTTAGCTCTGTGTGCCCATGATTGGGCAAAATTTGCCCAATCAGGACTCTGAGCGGTGATTGGCATAGTGTTCAACCAGTCTTGCACCAGACCTGTGGTCAGGTGCAAGGCTGTAGCCAATTACGAGCTTCAGGCAGTGGGAAAATGCATTGTGGTCAATTGTGGTCGAACATGCGGCGAACACACGGAAATGTTCGGGGTTCGCGATCTGCTCGAACAGGCTAAGTTTGGGTCAAACCCCTAACCGTCCGAACCCGAACAGCTCATCCCTAATGTGAATGTGTAAAAATATATGGTCTGTTCTTCTCCTACACATCCATATGGCCACCACCTTTATGAAATTGGCCAGGTGGGGATTTGGTGAACAATTAGAAGAGAACTACAAATTCTAAGCCAAAATAATAGAGCTGAAGAAATATCAGCCTTTGCTAAAAAATGTAAAATTCCACAGTTTATGCCAAACTGTTAAATTCTTCACCACCATTTGCATCTGAGAGAGGGTTCGCTTTCTCTAACTTTCAACAAGAGACTCCAACAAGACTTATAAGGTCAATTCTAAGATTCAAATAAAATTTCTCGATATAGTCATCTATTATGTTGGTATAATTTCCGATATGGTGGCAAAACCAAAATACAGAGACTTGCCTACTCTAGTCATCTTGCTATTTCAGAATTAAAAAGCTATGGTGAAGCTTAACAGCCTGTATAAATCAATACACCGCCTGTTATAAGTAGAGCTAAATAAATAACAAAATCATTGAATGGGTGGACCACCAGCCAACCTGGTAATGCTCTATTTTCAGTAGCAATATAATGGGTCCTTTTCTGGTTGCATAGGTGATCTGTGAGTAACGCCAGCTCGTTACTGACCAAGTGGCAGGCAATTACAGGCGGAGGTGATAAAGAACTCCATGTACAGCCATCCAAGCCAGCACAGGATTGAATTTACTCAGTCTAGTAGGACAGCACTTTATGATGGAAGGACACCAGAAACTATATGTTCTCGGTGTCCTTCAGTTTTCAGCAAGAAGACATACCAGAGAGCACCCTTCTTTTCATGGTGAGCCTAAAAGTGTGAGCTCTTGAATATTTAGCAACTGGTGGCTTGATTAGCTGAAAATGTGAGTTGGCTCGACTTAAAATGGTAGGGGAGCCACAGACATTATCGAGTTATTCTGGAACCCCAGGGTCATATGCAAGAAGTGAATGTCACATACAGGATATGATTGAAGTCAGATAGCTTAACTCATCCCCTTTTGAAAGCACACAAAGTCGTTTGTGTCTACTTCACTTTTTTTGGAAAGTAACAGCAAATAAAAGGTGACTTGAAGGAAGAGAGGGCTTCTCAGGTGTACCTTGTTATAGGGGGACGGTAAAGACAGGAGGCAATCACACGGTACATATAGAAGCTTGCTGACTGACAGGAACTAGCTGCTGCAGAAGCAGGAAATGGACTGGACTAAACTAACTATGATGGTTAGACAGGGAGAATGGACTGATCCATTTTAAGTAAAAGCATATGGGTAAAACAAATAAGGAATCTGGTTCCATGACACGAGTCAAGCTCTTAGGTCAAATGGATCTTTCATTAATGCATATCATGTTGTAGATTTAAGTGAACCTACACTGGCCGGTGCACTTTGCTTGTGATAGCGCATAACGGTCTGGACATTGCATTGGTCTTAAAAAATCTGTGTGTTATTTCATTCCTTTTAATGCTTTTTAAGATATGAACACAGGCCTATACGATAATATAGAACTCCACCTATCATTGACAAGGTCGGCTTTTTCCTTCAGGGTAACCTGAATTCTTGCACTAATATAATAAATAATGTACCGTGATCATTTTATTAACTTCAATTTGCTAAACCCCCATTATGTCTAACATATATTAATCCTGGAACTTAGATACGAAAAGGTAATTTTGTAAATGTTGTCTTTGTGATGAGCTCCATATCATCACACAGCTGTGGTTTTCTTAAACGCACAAGGCCGTATCGATGTGTTTTCTATCTTTCTGCAAGAAATCGAGGGACTGTGCAAGTCACTGTAGTAAAACAAACTCCTTGCTATGTTTACGGTGAAAGCTCCAGATAATGTGTGCTTTGTGACATTTTCCATTATCCTGCCTACAATCTGTGGTGGAAAATTGCTTTACTGTGGCCATAAAGGGATGTGGTTAGCAGCAACGCACAGGTAGTCTTTTGATAATCAAATGATGCCTTATAGCACTAAGTGTGTGTGAATGTATATATATATATTTATATATATATATTGCAGCACCACTGTTGCACTTGCAAGACTGACTGTCAGCTTCTTTGCTCAGTGCTCAGCTTCACGTAATGTAAATGCAGGGACATAAGGTGAGATCAGTGGCTGTTGAGGCACTGGCTAGTATCAGAGCCAGATACAGTATACACAGATATTAACAAATTTTCTGCGGTTTGTGTTTAGCTGTAAATTATCTTTTACTCATTTACTGTACCCACACATTTTATATATCCTTTTTCTTGCCATTAAATGGACTTTCTAAAGATACCATTATTTTCATCATATCATATACTTTACAATTAAAAAAAAATAAAGTATGATAGAAAAACTGTTTTATTGTGCCTGTTATACTCTGTATCTGCCACTAGAGGGAGCAGATGGAGCTGCCTGGGCCCCTTCCTGTCAATCAGAGGCCAGCCTCCAATGCAGGCGGGTTTTTTTTAAAGGCTTGGACCAATGGTGCCTTCCCATTGGTCCAAGCTATTCCATTGCTCTGTCAGTGCGTCTCTGAGGCTCTGACGAGCAGTGTTCAGGAAGTAGACAGCGCACGTGTATTCCTATTTGCGCAGACACGCAGTGCAGACTTCTCTAAGTAGCATACGCGATTAGCGTAGTGGGGAAGCATACCGCTACACCAATTGCGTATGCTGTAAATAGAATGCGTGCAGAGGACGGAGCCAATGGCAGAGGAGCACGGAGCCAGTGAGTATACTTTATTTTTATCTTAATGCTTAATGACAGGTCTCTGCCTCACCTGCCTTCCCTGACGGCAAGACCCTGTGTACACGATCGCAAGTATGGCCATTGCTCCAATGTTTTCCAGCTTGATAAACAATTAAAGGGGGTCAAGAAGACCTTGGAGTGATGGTCATATTCGATTAATATATATATATATATTAATTTATACATTTATATTTATATAAATTAATAAGAGTGTTCAAGAAACTTAGCTTCTCTTATGTTCATCACATCCCATCACAGCAAGTGCTGGAAGTGGCTGTTGTTTTCAGTTCGGCACATGTAGATGTGGAGGTGCATGTTGTTGCAAACATGTCTCAATATTGCATCATTATTTTTTTTATCTCTTTTCTAATGTTATCTGCTAAAGCATCCATCGTGCGGGGCTTGTTACCGTACAATTCTTCCTTTGGATAGCCTTTCAAAAAGAGGTTCAGGTTGGAAAAATGTGGAGAGCAGGGTGGGCATATTAGAAATAACATGGTCCTTAAAAGAACCCTCTGGATTGTCTCCATTGACTCACATGATGTGCTGCCATGTTGCACCATCTTGGTGGAAGTAACCCTGTGCTCTTCAAAAGAGTAAGTCGTTTTGTTCTGTGGGAGTGCTTTAAGCATGGCTGTTCTGTTGTCGTGGCTGTGCTGCCACCTAAAGGCCACTTCCAGCATGTGTTGTGATGGGATGTGAACAACATAAGAGGAGGATTGGTTCCTGAGACTCTCAAAATTTGTAAACTATAAAAGAAAATAAATAACGAAAATTGTGGGCTAGGATCTATAGGAATCACCCTATGAGGGTTATTCAGAGAGCACTGAAATGTCACCGACATTTTGGTGCACTCTCGTTCCCTGCACTGCTCCGCACTTTGGGGAATCAAATTTCCCCACCCTGTGGTGAATTCAGCATTCACTGCAGGGTCCCCGGTGTGCAGGAAAAACCCGTCGCAAACCCGCTGAAGATCCGCCAAACACCTTCCAAAAACCCATCGAAAACCTGCTGGAAATGCCGCAGAAAAAACATTGAACACGTCGGAAAAAGCCGGCGAGCCGCCGAACACAGCACAAACCAGCTGTCGGAAATAGCCGACAAGCTGACAAACAGAGTAAAAAAAAAAAAAATACGATTGAAAGTGTCAATATTTTTAATTTTTTTTTGAGAAAGTATTTTACCAGGAAGGATACATTGAGAATTCTCTCGTTTTCAAGTATGAAAGTAGTGATGTTACCTGCAAAAGAACTACTAAATGAAATTGTCTGGAATTTACATATAAGATCCAATAAATGATAATAAAAAGGGCTGTTACAGAAAAAAGAAAAACCACTTTAAAAAAACAGGGGAAAAAATCCCGAAAAATGCCTAAAAGATCCTAAAACAAAATCGATAAATAAAGAGACTTTTTACTGCAGATCAAAATAATAAACGGTATATTAGATATTGCATAAAGATGGGAATATTTTTAACATTGAAGCCTATGGGGTTCGCCTGAATAAACCTCCCGAATGAAAACCCTGAATGGCAGGGCACGTCGGCAACTTTTCTCTGCCGTTCAGTGTCTCTGAATAGATTAACCATTGCTTCTCTATGAGGGATTTCACGGCCTTCGAACAGGCACTATATTTGCTGGCAGTTCACCAAAATTTGGCAAAAACTGCCTGCTCTCTGAATAGCCGAATGGCCACAAAATGTCACTGTACAGGGAAATTCACTGTTCGGTGACACTTCGGGGCCAGACCGGCTCTCTGAATAACCCCATGTGTGTTTGTATATATGTATCAGTGGCGTAGCGTGGGTTGTCAGCGCCCAGGGCAAGGCAAGAATTGTGCTCCCCCCAGCCTGTGGACACGGTAACACACCCTGATTCCCTTCCACCAGTAGAGTATTACCCCACAAACACATATATTGTATATTAACAAAATAATGATTTAATAAAAAAATGAAACACACATGCCCCCCACGCTATGCCATTGCTACCAGTCACCCTGTCCCAGTATACCCTAGCATACTTTCACTCTCACACTATACCCCAATCACTCTCAATACCCACATGTTCTCCCAATACCCCAGTCACTCTCTCTCCAAGTACCTCCAGTCACTCTCTCCCAGTACCCCAGCCACTCTCTCAGTATCCCCACTTTCTCCCAATACCTCCAGTCACTCTCTCCCAGTACCCCAGTCACTCTCAGTACCCCCAGTCTCTCTCTCTCTCTCCAAGTACCCCAGTCACTCTCTCTCTCTCTCTCCCAGTACCCCCAGTTACTCCCTCCCAGTACCCCCTAATCACTCACTCTCTCACAGTATCCCCAGTCACTCCCAGTACCCCCAGTCGCTCACTCTCTCCCAGTACCCAGTGGTGTATTTAGGTTTTGTGCTGCCCTAGGCCTGACTAAACTCGTGCACCCCCAATTTAAATTTGAGGCACCCCTTCCTGGTTAATCCCCACCCTTCATCTTAAAGCTCCACCTTTTCCTCTTAGAGCTCCGCCTTTTCCTCTCTTTATATTAAAAGTGCATACCAAGTGCCTACTTGTATATTTTGTATACCATTTCAAATGTATCTATTGAGATAAAGAAAATTATGAAATGTTTAAATTCAAGCATTTTTACAAAGAACAACCACGCATGTCAAGTATACTGGATCACAGCCGCTCTAATTGGTTGAACAATAAAATCCACAGAAACTTGCACTGCATATGAGAGTATCACAGAGCTGCACAGCAATAAAACCCACAGAAATGGGCACTGCATATGAGCATATCACAGAGCTGCACAGCAATAAAACCCACAGAAATGGGCACTGTGTATGAGCATATCAGAGCTGCACAGCAATAAAACCCACAGAAATGTGCACTGTGTATGAGCATATCACAGAACTGCACAGCAATAAAACTCACAGTAATGTGCAGTGTGTATGAGCGTATCCCAGAGCTCCAGGGCAATAAAACTCACAGTAATATGCAGTGTGTATCACAGAATCCACAGCAATAAAACTCCCAGCAATGCAATGTGCAGTGTGTGTCAGCGTATCAGAATCCACAGCAATAAAACTCCCAGCAATGCAATGTGCGGTGTGTATGAGTGCACCAGAATCCACTGCAATAAAACTCCCAGTAATTCAATGTGCAGTGTGTATGAGTGCATCAGAATCCACTGCAATAAAACTCCCAGCAAACCGAGTGTATATGAGCACACAGCAATTATGCTGTGGAGCCATCTTGTCAGCAGTGGGGTGCCACTGCCAGAGGATGCACTGTAGCTTTGATTCCCTTTCCGGTGGGTGTTCAGTCCAGAATAGAGTCTGTGTTAACGAAAGGGCGGGCAGCTGCGCGCGTGCGTTTCACGTGGTTCAGCCAGTCATGTGGTACTGAGGCTCAGAGAAATGTCAGTGAAATGCCCTGATGTTCGGTGGTTTCAATCAGCAGGTTTATTCAGGAGAACCCCATTGGTTTCAATGTTAAAAATATTCCCGTTTTTATGCAATATCTAATAAATCATTAATTAATTTAATCTGCAGTAAAAAGTCTTTATTTATAGATTTTTTTTTTAGTACCTTTTAGTCATTTTTCTGAATTTTTTGGACAAAATTCCCCCCCATTTTTTTTAATAGCAGTTTCTTTTTTCTGTAACAAAACTTTTTATTATCAATCATAGGATCTTATATGTAAATTCCAGACATTTTCGTTCAGTAGTTCTTTTGAAAACAGCAGGCCACGGGTTTGCGGTGGCAGCATTCAGCGGCCGACTCCATGCACTTTGGGGACCCTGCGGTGAATGGTGAATTCACTGCAGGGTGGGGAAATTTTATTCTCCTAAGTGCAGGGAACTACAGAACACCAAAAAGTTAGCGTCATTTCGGTGCTCTGTGAGTAACCCATTTAGTGGGGAGGTTTTTTGCTGCCCCCTGGAAAGTGAAAGCCTAGGCCTTGCCTACCCATGACATACTTGAAAATTAGCGAAATCTCAATGTATCCTTCCTGGGGCCGCCGCCCCCTGAAAAGGGCCGCCCTAGGCCTGGGCCTAGTTGGCCTAGGCCAAAATACACCACTGCCAGTACCTCCAGTCACTCTCTCTCCCATTTCCCCAGTCACTCGCTCACTTTCTCTCTCCAAGTACCCCCACTTTCTCCCAGTACCCCCCTTCACTCCCTACCAGTACCCCTAGTCACACACTCCCTCCCAGTACCCCACAGTCACTCCCTCCCTCCCAGTACCGCAAGTAACTCCTCCCAGTACCCCTGAGTCACTCACTCTCTCCAGTACACCAGTCACTCCCTCCCAGTACTCCCAATCAGTCCCTCTCTCCCAGACCCCCCAGTCACACTCTCTCCCCCAGTACCCCCCAGTCACTCTCTCACTCTTTCTCTCTCCAAGTACCTCCACTTTCTCCCAGTACCCCCAGTCACTCTCTATCTCACTCTTTCTCATCCCTGCTGGAAAATATTAGTGGTTCAAATGTCTTTTGAAATTTTGCGCCCCCTAAGAAAATTGCGCCCGGGGAGACCACCCCCGAGGCCCCCCCACGCTACGACACTGATATGTATATTTATATGTGTGTGTATGTATATTTATATGTGTGTGTGTGTGTGTATTTATATGTGTGTGTGAGTGTGTATGTATATTTATGTGTGTGTGTGTGTGTGTGTTTATCTTATTGTCATGCTTTATCAGCATCCTGTTTTTTCTTTTTTTGTTTTTCACAGTTCGGCAGTCAGATGCTTTATAGCAAACAGGAGACATTCCGTATAGATTTCTGAACTTATCTCAGACAGAATGTTTAGGCCACAGAAGAGCTTTATTAGAATTCAGCAAATCTTTCACAAATTACCTAATTACAATAAATGAAGTAGCGATTTTACCTGTTCGCTTCACACCATGCGGTATATACAACATTTGTTAATTAGATTAATGCCTTTAAAGAATGGCTTTTGTTTTGGTTTTGGGTTTTTTAAGTTCTCTTCAGGAAGCTCCCTGCGTGTTGCTTTTGATATAAAATGAAGTGCCTGATTTAAGGAGTACAAGGAATCGCAGATCTTTGTTCTAAGCATAAAATGCAGCGTACAAGTGTCTGAAAAGGAATCAGCACGATGAAACACAGAATATTCTCCCAAAATAATTACCGGCCCTATTACAATTTTTTTTTCCCCGCGCAAAAGCACATTAACGCAAGGTGCAAAACGTCGTATTACAATCTCAGTGCAACAAACGCGTGTAATCGTCTACCGCGGGGTGAACCTGCGTGAACGCTGCGCGAGCTTACTGTACGTCGCGCATCCTATACTTAACATTGTGAGCGCAAATGCGTTTGTGCGCTGGTACGCGGATGGTATTACAATCTATGCGCAGCCTTCGCGCATAATTTTAGCAACTCCTAAAAGCTGGTGTTAATGGCAAATTCTAACAACCTGGCCGAAACCAAATACACCAGCCCAAAAAAAATACGCAGCAAAGTATAGTTACACATTCTACACATACCCAAACAATAAATTTGAGAAGTTGTGCGTGTTTTTTTATTGCTGCAGCATATATACTCAGATTGACTTTGACAGGCGCAAAAACTTAAGTGAGACAAATTAAGGTTCTTAAGTCTGATTGGTTGAATCACGTGAAAAAAACAGTCCGCACAATGATTTCTGCACGCAAAGTTGCTGCGCGTTTGTGTGCGTCCGTTTAACGCGCGTTATTGCTCGACGGATGAAAAAAAATGCACGAGGATGTTAATACCAGCGTTGATTTCAACGCTTTAACGTTTGACGCTTGGTGCAAAAATTCACGCGTTTAACGTGCGTTTTTGCGCGAAGAATGTAATAGGGCCCTACATCTTTTAAGTCTTATCATTCACTCGGCGGATCCCATTCTGCACATTTTGGAATGGAATTCGGGACACAAATACTGCAATTAATTATAATTATGACCCGTCATATAAAGTTCTACTTTGCAATATTTGCTGAATAATTGAAACTTGTGCTTTACATAAAAATGTTTATTTAAAGGTTCATTCTAGTGGTTTTGGATTGCACCTAAATCAAATTTAACATGCTGAAACATGCATTTTGCTAGTCTACATCCATTATTTATCTCACTGATTTCCTATTATGTAACGCACAGACACTCGCAATACAACGTACGGCAGAAGCATGAGCCACATCGGACTTAGATCAAACTCCAGCCCCCCAGATGTTCATTGCCTACAGTTCCCATAATTCTCTGAATGCAACAAATGGCCAGAGAATCGTGGGAATTGTAGTTCAGAAACATCTGGGAGCTGGAGCTTCAGTTCGTTTTTGCTTAAAAAAAAAAATAAACAGAGAGACTTTTTGCTGCAAATTAAAAGAATTAACAGTTGAATACATAATTAATAAAGAGAGGAATATTTTTTACATTGAAGCCTATGGTGTTCGCCTGATTAAGCTTGTCAAATGCAACCACCAAACATCAGGGCACTTCACTGACATTTCTCTGCTGTTCGGTGTCTCTGATTAGATTAACCATTGCTTCTCTATGGGGAGTTCAATGCTGCCGAACAACACTGTATTCTCTGGCAATTCACCAATATTTGGTGAACTGCCAGCTTTTTGAATAGCCGAATGAACACGAAAATGCACCATATGGGGAAATTCACTGTTTGGTGCAATTTCGGAGCCAATATAGCTCTCTTTGAATAACCTTATACAGGGTTGAGCGCTAGACCTCCTGATGGGATTTGAGCACGTAACATTTTTTCTTGTTGTTATCAGTGGAATCCTGACTTAAAACAAGCATTTTTCTGAGTTATTGGGTAAATTCTTTCAATTTTTGTGAGTTTTTTTTTTATGTCATATTATATGAGTTTGCTCACAACATGGGTTTTTACCTAGAAATACGTTTTTAAATTCCGGATTTGCAAGTTAAAGCTCTGCCCGGGTCTCACCTGCATTAGGGTCCGTTTAAGGCATCTTGCCTCGCAGTCCTGCACTCTGCTCCTGCATCATGATATCATTAATGTCAATGCATTCACGCAAGCATTTTTTTCTCCAAACCTGCTCTTCCTGACAGAAGAAGAAAACAGCTGTTCTCGACTTAAGTACGAGGAAAGCTCTACCACTTTGATAAAATCACCAAGGCAACAATAAGTGAAATACAGTGAGCGCGGCCATAGCAGCATGTTATGTTGCTACAGGGCCCTGAGCATGAGACAGAACAGCAATCTGCCCCATAGTACCTAAATCACCGCCGGGCACGATGAGTATGCAGTGATTCATAAAGCTGCAAGGGGTATACCGTCTCCATCTCTGTGAATGCTGCTGGTGAAATGTTCATCTGAAAAGCTCTAAGATGATCTGGAATAGGGATGAGCTGTTCAGGTTCGGCCGGTTCGGAGTTCGGCCCGAACTTTGGCAGTTCGAAAGTCCACGAACTTCTAACTTTTTGGGTGTGTCGGTTCGAGTTCGAAAGAAAAAAAGAAATTTTGAAAAAAGTATAGAAAATGCTTAAAAAAATACTAAAAAATCTAGAAATAAAGAGACTCTTTACTGCAGAATATTATAAGCAACGGTTTATTAGATATTGAATTAAAAACTAATGTGTACATGGAAAGATTATCAACTCTAAATGACCTCTGTTCACAAACAGGCATAACACCAGGTGTTTATAGTCTGGTAATCAATTTGATACATTGTACACTATACTGAGGGGGTGGGGTGGTGTCTGCTTCTGATTGAGATTTGAGAATTAATTTCCCTCCTAAAACATCCTAATATGCTGCATTTAACTGGTGTTTCAAAAAAATTCGAAATAACATCTAAAGCAATGTTATTTTTCACCTCGGGATTAAACATTCACAGGGTTATTCAGAGAGCGGTGAAAAGCAGGAGAATAACTGGAGAAGTGAAAATTCTAGGTCAAAATAGCCAAACCAGAAAAATTCTCCCATTTAACTCACTTTCCAAATTGGCTATTTGGTCTAGATTGTTCTCTTCTCCTGCCAGTTCTCCTGGCTTTCACCTCTCTCTCAGGGTTGTTCAGAGAAAGGTGAAAACAAGGAGAATGGCAGGAAAAGAGAACAATCTGGACCAAATAGCCGATTTGGAAAGTGAGATAAGGCTAGGGTCAGACTAACGCATTTTTCACAGCGACCGAAAGTGCGTCCGAACGCATTGCCATATTTTTTCACGGAATGCGTTAAAACGGTCATACGATGCGCATTTTTGTGCATGATTTTTTATGGATCCAAACCAGGAAACTTTGGGTGTCTGGACGTTATGTTGGCCGGACATGAGCAAATGTCTGACGTCTCCAAATCACGCACACACGCCGCTAGTGGACGCAGCACACTCTGTATGTCCGTACTAGCGGTTCTGCATTCTCAAAAAAATGCATTCATTTTCCACTTGCGTTGCGCAGCCAGACTTTCGTGCGACCGTACTTCGTATATTGGCCGTCATTTGCTGCTAGTGCGGCCGTGATTAAGTGCGCCTAAATGCACGTTAAAAATTCACTAGTCTGACCCTAGCCTAAATGGGAGAATTTTTCTGGTTTGGCTATTTTGACCTAGAATTTTCCATTCTCCAGTCATTCTCCTGCTCTCCACTGCTCTCTGAATAACCCTGACAGGGTTATTCTGAGAAAGGTGAAACTCAGGAGAATGACTGAAGTGAAAATTCTAGGTCAAAATAGCCAAACCAGAAAAATTCTCCCATTTATCTCACTTTCCAAATTGGCTATTTGGTCTAGAATTTTCCATTCTCCAGTCATTCTCCTGCTTTTCACTGCCAAAAAATCAGTAAACTTTTTCTGCGTGTCCGAAAATGTCTCCTCTTTTCATACAGACTGCCGCCCCAAGCAGTTGTTTATGGATAGATTAAAGGAAAAGCATTTACCGTCATTTGAAATGTCATTTTTTGGTTTTTACATATTTCTATACATCCTAGAAATCCGCCACTTCACGGGCAGGTTATGGGGACCTCCTAGGCACGATATTTGAAGGAATTTTTTTGTTTTTATTTTTAACCCTTATTTCATGGAAAACTTACTGTCCCTTTAAAAATGTTTTTTTTTAAACTTTTTGTCCTTGTTTCCTGTCCCCCAGGGCACTACCCGGACCCCCATACACCTTTTATGACAAATATCTAGCATATATGCCCTCTTGGAGGGCACTCTAAAAACCGAATTTTCAGCCCCATTGACTTGCATTGAGTTCGAGTTCGGGTTCGGGTTCGGATCCGAACATTTGGAAAGTTCGGGTTCGGCTCCGAACCGAACTCGGGGAGTGTTCGGCTCATCCCTAATCTGGAAGCGAGAGGGCGGCCAATTAACGTTGCAAGAGGACTGATTAATTAGTTCATGACGTCGGACGATGATTGCTCAATTCTGCAGCAACCATCAGGCTGGAAATGAATAACAACGATTATAGTGGATCCAATCCATACCATAGTACTGCTTTTCATACCACTGGATGTCAGCATCCAAAAGGTTGTAGAACTCAACATTCATTCAGACCACTTGTCAATCAATCCACCCACAACAATATTGTTAATTTGGGAGACCTTCTGAGACCCTGCATGCTAAGCACAGCATGCTGTTGCTGATATGCTATCAATGAAGCCAGAATGTATGTGCCTTACTAGGGGTATGTTCTACATAGGTAGATAAAAGGGGAAGGTAATTAGTAGATAGGACCTCTGCTTCCATATGGTGGCCACCGCCTTATGGCACCACAAGCTGAGGGGTGCAAAAAATGCAGGTTTCCATTAGGTGCTCCATAAGATGAACTGCTATTTCACCCGTGATTCTAGCTGAGTCCTCCAAAGGGAGACCTGGTGAGGACTTGTCACTTGTCACCCATGTGATCACTATTCAGAAAGAGCAGCAGAGAGCTTTCTGTTCCTGGATTGATGCAGGAAATGTAAGCGAGGATGAGTGAGGGAGATGAGGGGCTCCCGGTCCCTGAACTGCAAGATAAGAGAGGAGGGAGGGTGGTTTGCAGGGAGCTGGTGCCCTGACATTAGCCTCCAATGCCAGCTGATGTTGGATAGCCTTCCAGGGCACTCTACAGGCCAAGGAATCTCAATGTGATTGAACTGAGAGTCATCAAACTAACTGAGGACTCAGCTGAATGTTCAGTCAAGTGACAGCACCGCCTGCTGGAAGCAGAAGAACTTCCATAATCGTTCCCCCTACTCCATTATTACCTTTAAGCAATGGTTATTGTGATTATTTATATATTCACTGATTATTAATGAGTTGTTGCATGAAAAGTTGTGTTTCCATGCCAGTTTCACTTTGTTTGAATGTGTCAGGTGCCTGAACTGTAACTTAGCAGCCCCCTTTAAGCCTTGCTCATCTCAGCACCAGCACTGGGATTCCTGAACACAAATGGTTAAATGTTAAACACATAGTGAAACACTACACCACCTGACCTTCCTAAATAAAGGGCCATGCCCCCCTCTCCACATTGCTCCAGCATTTGTCTAATCGATAATCAGAGAGAGAGGACATGTATGCTGAGACTCTTCTGTATTGGCCTGAATCACCTTGAACCTTACCGTGTTTAGCAGTCCTTCCCGTGTCTCCTTACAAAATTAGAAAAGATAGGCGCTGATGGTAAACCTGAAAGAAAGTAAGTCCCAATGCTGCTGTTCACTTTCTGGGGTTGTTCTTGTTCGGACAACCAGGAAAAGTCAAATTGGATGGCAAGTGTAGCGCAAAAGGATATTTCGATAGAGAAAAACTGGTAATCCTTTAGTACCTCGAAATAAGCAAAAAATAAAATATCATGGTGCAGATTGTAACACTATTTGAATAGATGTCGCTTAGATCAGTTTCACTCACATTAATCCGAGCCAGCCGGCTCTAGGATCTTGTGCCTTTGGGTTTTTTGATAGGCCACCCAACAGCCCTCTCGATTTTCAATCACCACTGGATCTTGAATAAAGATGCAAGGAACACAGTGCAGGCTGTACAGTTGTACTTAATTGTAAAGAAAGAGACTGGGGTCACTCACGTGTTTATGGACCTAATCCAGGTCCAAAGAATGCAAGCCCGGGTGGTTGTTTCAGTTACAACCTCCGAAAAAAACCTGTTGCCATTGGAATGAAGTGAAGTTCAGCGGTAGAGTAAATAAAAAAGGTTTTTTATTCCATAAAACATTTAAAAATTAAATAAAATGCCAACACGCGTTTCACTTAGGACATAAACATCCCTATGGCTTCATCCTTACCTGCAGTATCCGGTGTATCCAAGTCCTTCCTGGTTTGTTTTCTGCTTCCCCATTTTCAATCCCTCTACGTGTCCTGCCCCTCTGCTACAAACCACCATTTGTGCTCCTGCAACTCACTGCTCACCATATATCCCTGGAGTGGTGCATCACCACTTCCTGTGTGCATCACCACTTCCTGGGCTCAGAATCTTGCCACCCCAGTGCCACCCCAGTGCCACCCCGGTACCTGCACGTGAGAGAATGATTTGAAACTCACAGATGTCCTGCCCCGTGGCAACACGGTGTAATTTATCCCAGATCTCATATGCCCTTGCGATTTCTTATTAACATTCAAAGTATTTTAAGGTCAAACTATAATAAATAAAAAGGTCCTTAATTCATCTCTGCCCTTCCAACGCGCCGGAGAACACAAACTAAAAAAAAAAAAACGGTATTATTTCAATGCATTTTGATTGAATATTTTGGCCATTAAGCTCCATTTCTGAATAAACAGCAGAGGACACGGAAAATGTTTCATTCTATCGGCTAACCTGCATCATTTATTAATAATATTTGTGCTTTTTGCATGTCATTGTGAGCTTTTAAGAAAATATGTTATCGTGCGGTCCAAATGTACAAGGGCAAAACGTACGTTTCTATTTATAAAGGGGAAAAAAAAACGTTTCAGATGGCGAAATGAAAATAAAAAATTAATATTTAAAAAGCAAAACACGACAGCAGTAATATGTTACAGAACAGTATTACCTAAGAAGTGGCCTCTTTGTAAAGTATAAAAATGCTAGTAACAATAGATTTACATTGTTACAATATACATTTATACACAATAATTGCCTTTTTCTGTTTTGAACTGCTATTTTAATGGCATTCTGTGTTTTGTGTTTATATGTTATGCTACCCCTGGTAACAAATTCACTCGTTTGTACAGATTTACTTAATACATACTGGCTCATAATGACCGGAAATAACAATGTGGATGTAAAACTAATAATTAATATGTATAATCTCCATCTGGACATTTTCATTATAATTTATCCTCATTTGTTATTTTAATTATGTTATAATAGAATTAATACAATAATAAAGTTTTAAAGGTAGTATTTTATATCATTCCAATCAATAACACAGGTGTATATATTAAAAAAATATCTATATATATATATATATAGCGAAAATGTTTAATCCATAGTAGAAAAGAGAGGTTGACGTTTCAGTCATCTCAGGGTTATCAAGACATGTGTCTTGATAAAAGTCCCTGAGAGGACTGAAATGTTGACCTCTCTTTTCTACTGTGGATAAAACCTTTTGCTATTTGATATTCAAGACTCTCGAGTGCGCCTTTTTTTTGGGAGTTATATTGCATGCACAGTACATCGGCAGCACCGGAGCAAGTAAGAACTGAATTAACCTTGAACCCAGGGCTCCTATTTATATATATATAATATGTAATTAATTTAAACAATATTAAAATGTATATATATATATATATATATATATATAAAAGCATCCTCTGCAACTGGTCATGCCTAGCTCCTGCTGATGAGGGTCCAATAAACCTGAAACAGCGTTGTCCTAGGAGTGGCTTTGACCAGTCCCATAAACCTTATCTCTGCTAAAAAAAAAGCCATCTAGTATGGCATGGCGTGGCATTGATTGAAGGGTTCTGTGTAAAAGCAGACCCAGGATGCAAAAAAGTGAGACAGATGTCAGTTGCATGTCTTACCCAGAGTTCCTTGCTGCATATGGGGAATGTGGCACAGGAGCTCTGGGATGCAGTTCTTTGAATTGCCGTGATGTGCAAATGGTTTCGCAATAATATACTTTATTAAATATCCCTGCTTCCCTTTACCTCTAAGCTCTTAGAAAAACTAGTCTTCAACCGCCTCTCCCTCTTCCTGTCCTCCAATTCCCTACTTGACCCCCTGCAATCTGGCTTCCGTCCCCTACACTCAACTGAAACTGCCCTCACCAAAGTCACCAACGACCTCCTAACTGCTAAAAAACACGGCCACTATTCTATTCTCATCCTGCTTGACCTCTCGGCTGCTTTTGACACTGTTGACCACCCCCTCCTTCTGCAGACCCTCAGCTCTCTTGGTCTCTGTGACACTGCACTTGCTTGGGTTGGCTCCTATTTATCCAACAGGTCCTTCTGTGTGTCCTTTGCTGGTAACTCTTCCTCTTCATTGCCTTTATCTGTTGGTGTACCTCAAGGCTCTGTCCTTGGTCCTCTGCTCTTTTCCATCTACACCTCCTCCCTGGGCAAAATCATCAACAGCTTTGGCTTTAATTACCACCTCTACGCTGATGACACTCAGATCTACCTCTCTACCCCTGATCTCTCTCCCTCTGTCCTTTCAAAAGTCAGTGACTGTTTATCTGGCATCTCCTCCTGGATGGCCTCCCACCACCTAAAGATCAACATGTCCAAGACTGAGCTCCTACTTATTCCTCCCTCTAATGCCTCCCCACCTCCTGACTTCTCTATCACGGTGGAGGGTATCACCATCTCCCCATCAAACCAAGTTCGCTGTCTTGGAGTTACACTTGACTCTGCTCTTTCCTTCATCCCCCACATCAAGTCTCTTTCCTCCTCCTGCCACTACCAATTGCGTAATATTTCCAGAATTCGGACATTTCTTACTGCTGTCACCACAAAACAACTCATACACGCCCTGGTAATCTCCCGACTTGACTATTGCAATAATCTCTTATCTGGCCTCCCTCTGTCCCGCCTCTCCCCCCTACAATCCATCCTGAACGCCTCCGCCAGGCTAATTCACCTCACCCGCCGCTCTGTCTCTGCCGCTCCCCTCTGCGAGTCCCTTCACTGGCTCCCCATCCACTGCAGAATTAAGTTCAAAATCCTTATCCTTACCTACAAAACCCTCACTAACTCAGCTCCCCACTACCTGTCCTCACTAATCACCAAATACACCCCAGCCCGCTCCCTAAGGTCAAACAGCGACCTGCGCCTAGCTTCTCCCCGCATCACCTCTTCCCATGATAGACTGCAGGACTTCACACGCACAGACCCCATTCTCTGGAACGCTCTCCCTCGTACTGTCAGACTTTCCCCTAACTTCTCTTCCTTCAAACGCTCCCTTAAAACATTCCTATTTAGGGAAGCCTACCACCCAACTCACTGACGCAACCATCAATCACTCTCACCTTGCAGTCCTCTCCTCCTGTTTCCAACCCCAACCCCTCTAGATTGTGAGTTCCTACGGGAATAGGGCCTCATCCCCTCTTGTACTGTTTGTCAAATGTTGTTCAATGTATTGTAACCCGTCTATACTGTGCCTATTGTACAGCGCTGCGGAATATGCTGGCGCTTTATAAATAAAGAATAATAATAATAATAATATCGCATTGAGGCTTTTTATCTCAGTTTTTTCCTCCACCACAACCCTTGTAAGTACATATATATATTATATATATGTAAATTCGATAGGCTGTGTTAGTCCAGATGCCAAAATCACGAGTATAGCAGTACATATATTGCGTTTATTTTCCTATTTTGAACATACTATTTGACTCTCACTTTTTACGACATCTAATCCCCCACCCATGTGACCCTTAAAGTCCTAATTTTCAATTCTAAGAACTGATCAGTATAGCATCCAGACCTGAGGAAGAGAGGAATCCTCTCGAAAGCTTGTCTTTTAAATGTAACATTAGTCCAATAAAAAAGGTATCACTACAGACTGCTATACTCATGATTATATTATATATATATATATATATTTATATAATTTCCACCTCTTCGAGCACAACGCTTGAAAAATCCTCTTGCCGCGCTTAATCCCATGAATATATAAAAGATGAATCACAGATGGGAGCACTCACGGACTTGTGCAAGTAAAAATTTTAAGGTTTATTAGCGATGCATTAAAATACGACGTTTCGGCTCACGAACGAGCCTTCTTCAAGGATCCATATATATATTCTTCAAGGATACATATATAAATCCACGATTCCCTCAAAACCCTGTATCAAATCTCATACTCCGGTGTTCAACCTGGTTGATGCATACAATTCTTCTCGATATTCTGCCGCTCTGAGATTTATTAATAAATATTATTGTTCTTTATTGAAGCGTCAACTTCAATAAATAATATTTATTAATAAATCTCGAAGTTGGTGAAACATCGCATAGAATTGTGGCTCGTTGCATAATCTGATCTATGCAAAAAAGCGGGAAATTGCGGACCTCATTTGCATGTCCTACCCAGAGTTCCTTGCTGCATATGGGGAATGTAGCACATGAGCTCTGTGAAGCATTTCTCTGAATTGCTGAGTTGTGTAAATGTCTTCCACAATTATAAACTTGATTATACAGTATATATATATATATAATAAGTGTGTGTGTGTAATATATTGTTGCTGCTTCTAAAGCTGCTTATATTATTTTAATTTTAACAACAACATGTATTCAATTATAATAATACAATTAATTGCATTAAATGGATAATTGTCCTATTTTGTTAAATTAAATTAATCGTTTCCTTTCTCTTTCAGATCAAACATCCATAAATCACCACTAAATTATGGGAATTTACAATAACACCACAAAGTGAATTGGATGATTATTTATGGCTGCCTACGGAATATCATGCCCTCGAGGAAATCGTTTGATGCCTGAGAAAGACACGGATATCTTTACCTGTAAAGCATGAGCGGACTATGGGAAAGAAGTGATTGCCTTTTGATTTCTGGAACGGAAAAATTAACTTTTTGGCTGATTGATCGGTTGCTAAATTATTGCAATGTTTTCATGAATTAATCATTTGCTTGTGAGTGATTGAGGAAAAAAGAAAGGAGGTAAAAATTCTCGATTTTGTCCCGTGCCTGGATTTCAAAAACTGAACAATGGTGTGGGAAATGTCCCTGAGGCTACACTTGTTGCTTGGATTAGCCGCTGCTTCGATTGTACACAATGCACAGAAAAAAATAGAATGTCCGAAGTCGTGTACATGTGAAATCAGACCGTGGTTTACACCAAAATCTATTTATATCGAGGCTCTCACGGTGGACTGTAATGCGTTAGATCTCTATGACATCCCGGAGAGATTACCTGCAAATACACAAGTCTTGCTTTTGCAGTCCAACAACATTGAAGGAATAAAGAACACAGAGAACTTTCCGGTAAATCTCACAGGGCTGGACTTATCCCAGAACAATTTATCATCCATGGTCAACATCAATTTCACCAATGCCCAACAGATCCTCTCTGTTTACATGGAAGAGAATAAGATTGTTGAGTTGACTGATGAATGTTTTTTTGGGTTGAAAAATTTACAAGAACTCTATATTAATCACAACTTGATATCGACAGTTTCACCCAAGGCTTTCACTGGGGTGGGCAATCTTCTCAGGCTTCATCTTAATTCCAACAGGTTGGAGGCAATCAACAGGAAATGGTTTGAGGCTATGCCCAATTTAGAGATCCTCATGATTGGGGAAAATCCGATAATGAGAATTGAAGAGGGAACCTTTAAGCCCCTTATCAATCTGCGCAGCCTGGTTTTGGCAGGGATAAATCTTACGCAAATACCAGGCAACGCTTTCACAGGTCTTGAAAGTCTAGAAAGCCTCTCTTTTTACGACAACCGATTCACCCAAGTCCCAGCTGTTGCACTTCAAAAGCTTTGGAACCTCAAATTTTTGGATCTAAATAAAAATCCTATTAGACAGATACAAAGAGGGGATTTTAGCAATATGTTACACTTGAAAGAGCTGGGAATTAATAACATGCCTGAACTGGTTTCAATCGACAGCCTTGCTATTGAAAACCTACCAGATCTGAGAAAAATAGAGGCAACAAATAATCCTAAACTAGCATATATTCACCCCAATGCATTCTACAGACTTCCCAAATTGGAAACCCTCATGCTCAACAGCAACTCTCTAAGTGCTCTGTATCGGAGTACAGTCGATGCTTTGCCCAATCTTAAGGAGATAAGTATTCACAGCAATCCTATTAGGTGTGACTGCGTGATCCGTTGGATCAATATGAATAAAACGAATATCCGCTTTATGGAACCAGACTCGTTGTTCTGTGCTGACCCACCTGAACTGCAAGGTCAGAATGTCCGTCAGATCCACTTCCGGGAAATGATGGAGATATGTCTTCCGCTAATCGCACCGCAGAGTTTTCCATCGGAAATGGATTTAAAAAATGGCGGCTCGGTCTCATTGCACTGCAGAGCAACCGCGGAACCAGAGCCGGAAATTTATTGGATTACGCCATCAGGTTCCAAACTTCTACCTAACCTCGTGTCTGGTTTATATTACGTCAACGTCGAAGGGACCCTGGAAATCAACGACATAAGAGTTTCGCAAGCAGGACTTTACACTTGCGTGGCAAAGAACTTGGTCGGCGCGGATTTAAAAACCGTCATGATCACCGTGGATGGGTTTTTTCCTGGGGATATCAACGGATCTTTGGAGATTGATATTAAAGAGGTTCAAAGCAGTTCCGTCATGTTGTCCTGGAAAACGGAATCGCGGATCCTCATGTCTAACGTAAGATGGACCACTTTCCTCAACGCCGAATTCAGCAGAATAGCTCACAGTGTTCGGATGCCATCGGATATCAAACAGTACAATTTTACACGCCTCAGTCCCTTAACAGAGTACAAAATATGTGTAGATGCACCAAACATCTACCAACATGTTGAAAAGCAATGCATCAACGTCACCACGAAAGGGATTGATACAATGTTGAAACATAGCGAAAATATCAATACTACAGCTTTGATTATAATTCTTGGGGGCCTTTTTGGAATTATCTCTGTGGCCTTCTTTTTCAACTACACGTCTTTATACTTGAGACGGGATTTAGACAGAAAGTGTCCGGGGAATAGCATACAGACGCCGGCATTTGCTTACAGTGACCTGTATCTGTTAAGCCTTTGGAATTCAGACCAAGAAAGCACAGCTCTTGAAGTGAAATCCACTGTTCTTAAAGTACCGACTAACATGCCATAAAAAGAGAAAACATATCTCCGAAAGAGCTTAATTTATGGAATTACAAACAAGCACAATATTGTAGTTGTGCTCCTTGATCAGCGGGACGACCGGCAGATTTTTTTTCGGTTTGTTTGTTACAGAGAGATAATCTGACAACGCTCTCCTAAATATATATATTAAAAAAAAAAGATAAACCCTATGTGAGATCAGTAATTTCAACCAACTGGATATGTATCAATAACTCCACACAATAAAAGGAGAGTAACATTTAAATGCAGTGAGGGAAAGTCAAGATAAAGGATATAAGTAACTTTTTTATTGACTACGATATGAAATTATCGATCTGATTTATGTTATTTTTTTTTTTTTGGGGGTTCGTTTGTTTTTCTTTACATAACACAGTAGATGAACTGAGCAGCAATACCTCCTCCTGTGGTGTATTACACATTTTAGCCAAGAGTTTTTCGAAGTGACGAGATAAACTAGATCTGAGTGACACACAATGTTATCGAAACGGACGTTTCTGTAGAGTAGTAGAACCGGTAAATATGTAAATCCTTTTTTTTATGCAGAAGAAAAAAAAAATGACATTTTTTGATTAAAATAAAATAAAATTTACTTGTTCAATTGCTATTTTGTTATGAGAAAAGAACATACATTTCCATCCCTATTGTATAAAATAATAATAATAATAATATAACCACGATACAAAGAAAATGTATTTATTGTCATTTGCTTTAGAACTTTAGGTATCACTAAAACTACTGCAGTCAAACCAGAACGGAAGGAGACATTTACATTCGTGCCAAATTTGGCCACAGGGATGTTCGGCGGTGACACAGATGCATTTTTAACCCCTTAATGCCCAATATTATCCCATGCCAATGTTGTCCTTTAAGTCCCTTTTGCCGAAATGTATCAGCATCCCCCATGCAGCTCCAATGTAGAAAGGGATCTTTCCGTATGATACAGACCTTTGTTTGTCATTAAGCAATTAATATTTAATTAATTGTGTGTTTTTTTTTAAGCTTTCAAAGACAGGGGGGGGGGGGTGCAGCAAATTATCCTGCTGCTGTATGCAAAAAAAGTATCCAGGTTACGGTAAACGTGCCCATAGAATAGAACTGCTGTTTTTTTGACATGCACTGGTGTGGTGACATATTATAATTTTGTAAACAGACTCTTCCGCGTTATGAGATGGCACTCAAACAACATGTAAGTAACGAGTTGCTGCTTACACCAACATGTTTATCCCTTGTATCCCACACACGCAATACTAATATAAACACGTGTAACACGTGTAGTGCTTTTGACTTTATTACTTTACCCAGCATCAAAATTTCGCTTTATAGAGAGGCCAAAGAACTAAATATGGTATTTTAATTAAAAGATTTCAAGTTGCAATATCAATAAATATCAACAACACAGACTGCTTTTAAAATACAATTATTGGTATTTCAGATAATGGTGGTACGCACTTTTCATTTCAATACAATGAAGAGACGTGTGTATTAATTATGTTTTATACTTTATATAAAACATATATAAAATTATTGAGTGAATTTGTCTTTATTAGGAGCGTACACCTTTTACATAAATAAACGTTTCTGAAATTAAAGGAGCCAGTACATATGTGATTCTATAAGATGCAGAAAACCTATTTTTTAGTATGGAATGGTTGATTGATAATGACTAAATTCGACATCCTTAAGTATCAAGATAACATGACTAGAAGATAAACACGTATTCTGGCCTTAGATCTTGTCTTTAGCTTGTGGTGGGGATTAAATGAACGTATTCTGGGGCTTTCATTATAAAAAATAAATACAACTTTGAAGCGATTTTTCTTGCTTTCAAAGGCGATGACTTACCCCTAAGTCACATTAAATTGAGAGTTTCGGGAAACTTACCTCCTCTTACGTTGAGCACATTCCATCACAACACGTGCTGGAAGCGGCTGACGTTTTCTGTTTGGCATATGTCGGCACGGTGCTGCTAACATGTCTCATCAATGTTTTAGATCTGATTCCTAATGTTATCCCCTAAGGCGTCAACTGTGCTGAGCTTTTTTGGGGACACTAGATCTTTCAGATTGTCTCACAAAAAGAACTCTGGGCTGGTAAAAACAGGTGATCTGGGTGGCCTCAGATTCTTGTAAATGACATGGTCCTTACAAAAACTCTGCATTGTTGTCATTGATATTTTGGTATGTGGTAGTCCTATTCTTGTTGGTGCGCTGTTGTCATGGCTGTTCTGCCATCTACCTCTGCTTCTAGCACTTGCTGGGAAAAGATGTGCTCAACATAAGAGGAAGTACGTTTCCTGAAACTCTAATTTACTTTAGAACATAGAACATAGAAAAATGTCGGCAGATAAGAACCTTTCGGCCCATCTAGTCTGCCCAATTACATGGATACTTTACCTGGATTTATCTTTTGTTTAGGATAGCCTTATGCCTATCCCATGCCTGCTTAAATTCAATTACTGTTTTGGCCTCTACCACTTCAACTGGAAGGCTGTTCCATGTATCCACCACCCTCTCAGTAAAATAATGCTTCCTGATGTTACTTTTAAACCTTTGCCCCTCTAATCTAAGACTATGTCCTCTTGTTTTGCTACTTTGTTTCCTTTTAAATATACTCCCTTCCTCTACCTTGTGGATTCCCTTTACGTATTTAAATGAAATACTTTCATTCATTTATTACCTATATTGAAACTTTGGGTTCAGGTCTATATGAATCACTCTGTAGAATGAAGGTTACAATAATAAGGAGGTTTGCTTTGTTGTCTCTTGACCACATCATATGTTGAAGCTATATGAATGTTTCATGATGAGGATGGTCCTCTTGACATGGGATCACAACTCCAAAATCCTCAGTCAGTGTTGATTTGGAGGTTAGCTCCCAGTATTATTATTAGCATTATTATTATAATCATTTACATATTGTCAACAGTTTCTGCAGCGTTTTACATTAAAGAGTGGATAAATAAACAAACAAAATTACAAATAAAACTTAGGAACCAGAGTCACAAGGTGTAGAAGGCTCTGCTCAAAGGAGCTTACAATCAAGAGGTCATTTCACTGCGTAAGGAAAAATAAGTAGCCCCCGAGACTCTTTGATGACAAACTGTGGTTAGTTTGCAATTTCTGTTGTCTTTTTTTCAGATTAAAAGAAAATAAGCTGAAGGTACTGTATATTTAAGGAATGTGATCTATTGGACAGTATGTTGGTGATTCAGATTTATATGACTGTATGTTTAATGCATTGCTCTGCAGAAAAAATGGGAATGTGGTTATGAACACAGAAACTGGGGCCATTTTTAATCTAAATGGTAAAATATCTCATATGACTCATATTCATCGCATATGTATCCATGCACCCTTCAAGAAGTAAGCAACACATATACACAAGGTATCACAGGAAGGCAAAAGGATTGATTCCTTTGTCCATAATGTAGATAAAGTTTGCTTAATATGGGCTAAAATTATTTTTATTTTCTGTGCATTAAAACCGAAATAGTCTTCAACATGAAGGTCAAAGCTAGTCAAAATTTATAGGATCACGAGTTCGATTTAATTCTATCAACAATTTTTTTTGTAAAAAAAATATTGGCTGCTTTTGGTAGATCCTTTTTTTCAAAATTTCAACTTTATTAAATGAACAAAGTCAACCAGAGCTGAAAAACGGAACAGTAAAAGAGTCCTACAGTCCACTCTAAATGCTTCTGCCAGGCTCATCCACCTCACCCGTCGCTCTGTCTCTGCCACTCCTCTCTGCGAGTCCCTTCACTGGCTCCCCATCCACTGCAGAATTAAATTCAAAATCCTTACCCTGACATACAAAGCTCTCACTAACTCAGCTCCCCACTACCTGTCCTCACTAAACACCAAATACACCCAGCCCGCTCCCTAAGATCAAACAGTGACCTGTGCCTAGCTTCTTCCCTCATCACCTCTTCCCATGATAGACTGCAGGACCTCTCACGCGCAGTCCCCATCCTCTGGAACACTCTCCCTCGTGCTGTCAGACTTTCCTCTAGTTTTCTTCCTTCAAAACACTCCCTTAAGACATTCCTATTCATGCAAGCCTACCACCCGACTCACTGATACACCGCACTGCCCCAACCAATCCATCACTCTCACCTTGCAGTCCATCACTCCCACCCTGCTGTCCATCACTCTCCCCTTGCAGTCTGTCACTCTCACCTTGCAGTCCATCACTCTCACCTTGCAGTCCTCTCCTCAGTTTTCCACCACCAACCCTTCTAAATTGTATGTTCCCACGGGAATAGTGGCTTCATTTCCTCCTGTGTTGGTTTGTCAAAAGGTTATTCAGTCTCAATGTATTATAACCCTGTCCATATTGTGCCCATTGTTCAGTGCAGCGGAATATAAATGCATAATAATAATAATAATAATACGGCCGAAAAAGCTAATTTTTAGCCAGCATCTTACAGATTTCTGCCTTTACACGTGGCTGTTAGAAAAACATGGGGCTAAATTACAATCCCCGCATTAAAACGGGGGCTGTAGGGAGAAAAAACTGCGCCCGCAGTTTTCTCCCTACCACCCCGTTTTAACGGGGGATTACAATGCAGGCACAGAAAAATGCTGCCTGCATTGGTAGCGGGCAGTGGCGTAGCGTGGGGGGGCTGGAGGGGCCGTGGCCCCAGGCGCAGTTTTCTTAGGGGCACATAATTTCAAAAGAAATTTGCGCCCCTAAAAGTTGAGGCCCGGGCTTGGGCGGCTGTTCGAATGCTCTATCGGCATTCGGACAGCCGCCCCTGGAGCTCCGTCTCCGGCATACGTACCTGCCTGAGCAGCGAAGGGAAAGTTTCCCCGCTTCTACTCTTTGAAGGACCCAAGCCGAGGTCACGTGGGACTCCCACGTGACCGCGGCTTGGGTCCTTCAACGAGCGGAAGCGGGGAAACTTTCCTTGCGCCGCTCAGGCAGGTAAGTATGCCGGAGAGGGAGCTCCAGGGGCGGCTGTCCGAATGCCGATAGAGCATTCGAACAGCCGCCCCATGTCTGGTCTGGGGTCTGAGCTGGGGCATATCCATGAGAGCTTGGGGGGCAATATCCACGAGCTGGGGCAATATCCACGAGCTGGGGCAATATCCATGAGCTGGGGCAATATCTATGAGCTTGGGCAGTATATCCACGAGCTGGGGCAATATATCCATGAGCTGGGGCAATATCCACGAGCTGGGACAATATCTATGAGCTGAGGCAGTATATCCACGAGCTGGGGCAATATCCACGAGCTGGGGCAATATCTATGAGCTGGGGGATTATCCATGAGCTGGGGCAGTATCTCCATGAGCTGGGGCAGTATCTCCATGAGCTGGGGCAGTATATCCATGAGCTGGGGCAGTATATCCATGAGCTGGGGCAGTATATCCATGAGCTGGGGCAATATCCACGAGCTGGGGCAGTATCTCCATGAGCTGGGGCAGTATCTCCATGAGCTGGGGCAGTATATCCATGAGCTGGAGCAGTATCTCCATGAGCTGGGGCAGTATCTCCATGAGCTGGGGGCAATATCCATGAGCTGGGGCAATATATCCATGAGCCGGGGCAGTATATCCATGAGCTGGGGCAGTATCTCCATGAGCTGGGGCATTATCCATGAGCTGGGGCAGTATATCCATGAGCTGGGGCAATATCCATGAGCTGGGGCAATATATCCATGAGCTGGGGCAGTATATCCATGAGCTGGGGCAGTATCTCCATGAGCTGGGGCATTATCCATGAGCTGGGGCAGTATATCCATGAGCTGGGGCAGTATATCCATTTGTGAGCTGGGGCAAATCCATGTGTGAGCTGGGGCAAATCCATGTGTGAGCTGGGGCATATCCATGTGTGAGCTGGGGCATATCCATGAGCTGGGGCATATCCATGAGCTGGGGCATATCCATGTGGGAGCTGGGGCATATCCATGTGGGAGCTGGGGCATATCCATGAGCTGGGGCATATCCATGTGTGAGCTGGGGCATATCCATGAGCTGGGGCATATCCATGTGTGAGCTGGGGCAATATCCATGTGAGAGCTAGGGCAATATCCATGTGTGAGCTGGGGCAGTATCCATGTGTGAGCTGGCTGGGGCAATATCGATAACGTGTCCACAGGTTGGGGGGGCGCACAATTCGTGGCTGGCCCCGGGCGCTGACAACCCACGCTATGCCACTGGTAGCGGGCGCTATGCCCCGGGATGCTCGCGGCATCACTGAGCGCAGCCGCGAGCATCCACTCGATAGAGTCCATAGGACTCCATTGAGCCAGACGCCGGCGGACACATGACCAGCAGGATCTCGCCTCGCGAAATCCGGCCGGTCATCGTAGTGATACGCAGGGAGAGACTGGGGGGTCTTTTTCCCCCAGTCTTTCCCTGCTCCCGCCGGACAGAGGAGGAGGACAGAGCCGCGGTCCTTGCCGAGGGAAAGGAGGTGAGTATATTCCCTCCATTTTTCTGCCAGAAAATTCATATATCAACACCATTCAGCGCTTGAAATTTTCTTCAGATATCAGCATACTGATAAATTTGAATTGAATCACTAAAGCTGACATTTCCTTTACAAGGTATAGCTGCGAGAGCCAGTATCTGAGCCAAATGTTATATTGAATCGAAATGCTGGTAAGCCCGAATTTGTATCTGCCGAACTGAAAAAAATGGATGAAATTCAGCTTAAAAAAAAGTGCGGATTTCAACTATTGTCCTGAATAAAATTGAGGCCCATGTTAGGCAAAAAAATGTGGGAAAATTTAAATGGTTAAAGATTAACCCCTCCTGGTTGCGCATCACCCCCCCCCATTTTCCGCATGGTGGGTAAAAAAAGCTTATAATCCATGCTGCAGTCTCCCTTGGCATTCTTTTAGCTTACACTTGCTGCAAGATGCAGCATGGTACCTGCCCCCTGGCAACTGGCATGTGTGCGACTAGCATGCACGCAGCCAATCAAATGCATCTCGATGCAGAATCACCGAGGGGTATCATGGGTTCCTGCTGGTTGGTGGAGAACTGTCAGTGTGGAGAGAAGCGCTCTGCTTTGAAGGTCAGTCACAATGCCTGGAGATAGCTGGGGAGTAAATGGACACACATCAAACCATGATTATTTTTTCACAATAAAAGAATAAATATACTATTAAATATATAATAATAATTATTATTTGTATTATTATTATTATTATTTCTATTATTTCCGTTAACATGACACAGTAACAAGATGGAAAAAGCAATTTCCATACAAAACAAAACATATAAAATATCATTATTATTATTATTAACATGACACAGTAATAGGATGGAATAATCTATTTCCAGAAAAAAAGCAAACCATATAAAAATAATAATATTATTATTATTACTCTTAGTATTATTATTATTATTTCTATTATTTCAGTTAACATGGCGCAGTAAAAAGCGATTTCCAGAAAAAAAAGCAAACCATATAAAAATAATAATATTATTAGTATTATTGTTGCTCTTAGTATTATTATTATTTCTATTATTTCAGTTAACATGGCGCAGTAATAGGATGGAAAATGCAATTTCCAGAAAAAAAAAGCAAACCATACAAAAATATTATTATTATTATTATTATTATTATTTTTATTTCTATTATTTCAGTTAACATGGCGCAGTAATAGGATGGAAAAAACTATTTCCAGAAAAAAAAGCAAACCATATAAAAATATTATTATTATTATTATTACTCTTAGTATTATTATTATTATTTCTATTATTTCAGTTAGCATGGCGCAGTAATAGGATGAAAAAAGCAATTTCCATTCTACACCAACTTGAACATGCCTCAGTTTTAAAATAAAAATGTTTAGCCTATCACTGTATGAATTAACCCTTGTCTTAACCCCTGCATGATATGGAGGAAAAGAAAAAAAATGAATGAAGCATCCCCATGATTCAATCTTCTCTTAGAATAATATGGATTTTTCTTTACAAAAAAAAAGAAACCATAGAAAATACAGCTGATATCCATTTCTTTTGTGCCCGACACTACATTGTAATAAATTAATGTTTATTATATAACAATATGCACATCCTATATTCTATGACATACATCAAGAAAAATGATTGGTTTTATTCTAAACAAAAACGGCTGAAACGAAACGGAGCAAGCAAGAATTACAATTTAATAACAACACATTGAATTGATCTGCAGAATGCAATAATTCAACATCAGACCCTGTATCTTATTCTATTTTATTCTAATTATGGCATATTTATTGTCATTGCACGTCATTCTAGCTTGTTTGGAAAACTAGAATAGTCTGATTTAAAAGTATTATATCTCAGCTAGTTTGAGGTAGAACGGGAATACATTTCATTCTTCGTATCAGTCGCGGTGGCAATGTGAGCAATACTCTGCTTTGAAGCCGAATCAAATAATCTGCATTGCATACATTAACGTTTCCCTCCCACCAGCGCCAGCCAATGAGGGTTAACTGGAAAATGCCTAAAGCCGATATTTAATAGGCAGCATTTAAATCTCCGTGAATTCTATATATTTCACAGAACGCAATTTTACCATAGTTGATGAATCGCTGCAGTGCGCACACTGGCATTAGAATTTATCAGCCAGACACCGTCATCAATCAAAAGATATTTCAGCACCGCGGACAGAGCTTTTCATTCAAAGCCATTTGTCACTTAGAAAAAGAGGTAAAATATGACCTAGTACATCGCCGTTACTGTATAGGTCAGCAGAACGTGCCTGCGTATCTCGTACGTTTCACTTTCTATCTCCAGATGCACTTAAAAGCTGTTGTTGGATGTGATTTAAACAGGATAATAAAATGAATTTCGGGGAAAACCAAGCAAGAACAATGCCGCAGCCTACTGAATATAACATATCATTGATCATATCTAAGGGATGCATTTTTATATATTATTTATGCATCAGGAATATAATGCTTTCACAAAGATCTAGTGATTAGATAAAGCGGATGATGTATGACATTTTAATGGTGTTACCTGTTGCTTGTGGAGTATCTTACGATGCACTGAGTGTTTCACATTTCTGTCCTCTGATCATGGCTACAGGTTTACTCATTCGCAAACGGAATTCCGTAATAGTCAAGCATCCCCGATCTTCATTTGATAGGTTATTTAATTTTTCCCCATACTTGTACATCTGCGACAGCATCCTTGGCCCTCCAGATGTTTTGGAACTACATCTCCCATGATGATCCAACATTCCATAAGTTAGTTGAGAACCGGGGGAGGGGTCGCTCCAAAACATCTGGGCCCCTATTACACGCTTCATGCAAATGCGCTCGCGCACCGCATTTTTTTTTGCGCATGCAAAAAAACGTTATTGCGTGAAAATTAACGCGCCATTCCAATCCGAGCACATTTTTTCAGCCTTCGTGGTTTTTTCTGCGCAAATCCGACGTGCAAATTCGTGCGCAAATGAACGTTGCGTGCAGGAATCGGTGGGCAATCAGAATTAAGAACCACCATTTTCTAAAGTTAGGTTGTTGCGGCTGTCAAAGTCAATCTGCGTATATGTGCTGCAGCAAAAAATTTGTTTTGACAAATTATTAATTTTTTATGTCTGGGTATGTGTAGAGTGTGTAACTGTACTGTGCTGCATTTTTTTTTTACTGTGGAGTTATTTCGTTTCGGCCACAACGATCATATTTGCAGTTAACACCAAGTTTTCAAAGACGTTACGAAAATTCGTGCAAACGTCGCTCGTACGACTTTGCGCGAAGACTTTTGTCCTCACGCAAAAGCGCATTTGCGCACACACAAATGCGCTGCGCGAAGCGTGTAATAGGGGCCCTGGGGGGCCAAGGTTGCTGACCTCTGCCATAATTTTAATATGCTGTAGAGGTTTGTTTTTGAGATACCAAGGCATACATAGAACCTTTTTTATGTCTGGACCCATGGTAACATAGAAAACCCATTTTCACTCTACACTGAAAGGTGGTCGGCCATTATTATTATTATTATCCTGTATTTATATAGCGCCACATAATCCGCAGAGCTTTACAAGATCAGTGTACAAGGAGTTGATACATTAAAATACCACACATGGATGATGACCTGATTCAGGGGGACCCTGTTCCCAAGGGAATTTACAGTCTATGAGATGTACAAGTATTTTATGAGGTGTCGTTAGGTGTCTTGTCCAAGGACACTTGCTGGTAGTGTCTTCTGAGTGGGATCAAGTCGTCTTTCCATGATTGTAGCGATAATCAGCAACCTGGTGGTTAGGTTGAACCGCTTCTCGCAAAGTCGAGACTTCTCCACCGTTGTACCGGAGGGATGTGCCGAATGGGACATTGAGTTGCTTCTCCATGGTTGCAGGGTAGAAATGTCACCACTGGACTCCACAGCCGATATTGTGTGGTAGGCAAATATGTACCGTTAGGTGTCTTGTCCAAGGACACTTACTGGAGAGGTGCTCTGGCTGGGATTTGAACCTGGGAATCCACAGTTATAGAGCAGTGATGTTACCTCTACTCCATCCAGCCGGTACATTGATCAACTCTCACTTAGCACTCGTCATAGGAATCCAATTTACAGATGAACGTTCCATGCTCTAAAACCTAGTGTCATGCCCCGCTCCGCGGCCCGCTCCCGGTCCGGACCGCCATGCTGGGAGAGGTGCTCTACTCACCCGAGATCCCTCGTGGCGCGTTGCTCCAAGTTCCTGGTCCGCAGGATGGAGAGGGAGAGCCAGGAGACGCCCCACGCCGCCGACTGAATCCGAGTCCTGAAGAGAAAAGTGCGCACGCGCGCGAACAAACTCTCCTATGTAGTAGAAAACCAGGTACTCTGGCGCCCTCAGCTGGCCGATTAGGGGTACTGCATGACACCTGCTCTGGAGATCCTCGAATGCCTCCCATTGACCTACCAAAATTCCAGGTACCTCAACTCCACCTACAATACCCAGGTGAAAGGTATTTCCATGATCCCATGAACCCTATTTAATTCCGCCTTCCTTCCCAGCACATTAACCAGATTCTACTGTGCCTCCCGCCTCAGTTTCCTAGTGCTCCTCGTATCCTTTGACCACGTTATCTTCAACCCTTTGACCCGGATTGTGCCACCGACTACGCCATCTTCTTCAACCCTTCGACCCGGATTGTGCCACCGACTACGCCTGCCTTCTTAAACCCTTCGACCCGGATTGTGCCACTGACTACGCCACCTTCTTCAACCCTTCGACCCGGATTGTGCCACCGACTACGCCACCTTCTTCAACCCTTTCGACCCGGATTGTGCCACCGACTACGCCTGCCTTCTTAAACCCTTCAACCCGGATTGTGCCACCGACTACGCCACCTTCTTCAACCCTTCGACCCGGATTGTGCCACCGACTACACCACCTTCTTCAACCCTTCGACCCGGATTGTGCCACCGACTACGCCACCTTCTTCAACCCTTCGACCCGGATTGTGCCACCGACTACGCCCGCCTTCTTCGTTATTTCCTGTTGTTCTTTCTGGGACTTGCCTACGAATTTCATTCCAACCTTTTGACCGTATTGTTTTCTGGACTTCAGTTACTATTCATGATTCACTAAAGATTGCTTACTCTCCATCGTCTCCTGATTTCCTTACCCACAGCTTGCCATTGGGTTCCATACTCACACTTCACAGGGGACTCAAACCCTGCATTACACCTAGGCCTTCTGAGTACCTACATTTTTCATGAGTCTCAGCCTACCTAATGAGTGGATGGACATCATGGGACATTTATTTCAAAACATCTGTGGAGCCAAGTTTGCTGACGCCTGCTGTAAATTAACCTGGAAATTGGAGAATGCCATTGGAATTACAGTTGTGTTCAAAATTATTCAACCCCCAATGCTGTAAAGGGTTTTAGGGAATTTAGTGTACATTTGTAATTGTATTCAGAATGAAATCCTACAAGGACTTTTTAAAGAACCATATGCAACTAAAATGACATCAATTGGTTTTTTAATAAAGTAGTAAATGTTTCTTTTGTGAATTCTTCATTGACACAATTATTCAACCCCTTAAAGACCACCACTCTGAAGAACAGAGGTTCATTCAAGTGTTTTCAATCAGGTATTGAAAACACCTGTGGATGTCACGGAGCAGCAATAAAGCATAATAAGCACCAATTAGGCAGCTTTAAAATGACTGTGATACTCAGCTCCTTCTAGACATTTACTGGTGTGGTTACAAACATGGTGAAGTCAAGAGAATGGTTCAGGAAGACAAGAGAAGAGGTGATTACTCTTCACAGGAAGGGCAATGGCTATAAGAAGATTGCAAAGATGTTAAACATACCAAGAGAGACCATAGGAAGCATCATTCGCAAATTCAAGGCAAAGGTCACTGTTGAAACGCTACCTGGTCGTGGCAGAAAGAAGATGCTGACTTTGACTGCTGTGCGCTACCTAAAGCGTAGAGTGGAGAAAAGTCCCCGTGTGACTGCTGAGGAACTGAGAAAAGATTTGTCCGATGTGGGTACTGAAGTTTCAGCTCAGACAATACGGCGCACACTGCGTAATGAAGGCCTCCATGCCAGAACTCCCAGGCGCACCCCCTTGCTGTCGCCAAAGAATAAGAAGAGTCGACTGCAGTATGCCAAAAGTCATGTGGACAAACCACAGAAGTTTTGGGATAGTGTTCTGTGGACTGATGAAACAAAATTAGAACTGTTTGGGCCCATGGATCAACGCTATGTTTGGAGGAGGAAGAACAAGGCCTATGAAGAAAAGAACACCTTGCCTACTGTGAAGCATGGCGGGGAGTCAATCATGCTTTGGGGCTGTTTTGCTTCTGCAGGTACAGGGAAGCTTCAGCGTGTGCAAGGTACCATGAATTCTCTTCAGTACCAGGAGATATTGGATGACAATGTGATGCAGTCCGTCACAAACCTGAGGCTTGGGAGACGTTGGACCTTTCAACAGGACAATGATCCCAAGCATACCTCCAAGTCCACTAGAGCATGGTTGCAGATTAAAGGCTAGAACATTTTGGAGTGGCCATCGCAGTCACCTGACTTAAATCCGATTGAGAACCTCTGGTGGGACTTAAAGAAAGCAGTTGCAGTGCGCAAGCCTAAGAATGTGACTGAACTGGAGGCTTTTGCCCATGACGAATGGGCGAAGATACCCGTAGATCGCTGCAAGACACTTGTGTCAAGCTATGCTTCACGTTTAAAAGCTGTTATAACTGTAAAAGGATGTTGTACTAAGTACTAAGATTGAATGTCACTTGGGGGTTGAATAAAACTGATAATGATGTGAGCACAGAAAAGACATTTGTGGTTATTTCATTATAAATGTTATGTTATATTTGTCTGACCTACACGTGCCTCTTTGATTTAATTGTAAGCAAGATGACTGAATGATCAAAATCAATGTCAAACTGGCCAAAACACTCAATTTCAGTGGGGGTTGAATAATTTTGAACACAACTGTAGCTGGTACGAGACACCATAATGCATGGTGAGAGGGGGGATATAAGTAAATCATGATGGATGTAGAGGTAAATGGGTTCAGGGAAGGTTGATATGAAGAACTGAGGTGCATGAAGTCATATTGGAAAATTAGATGCGAAAATACAAAATACAATGGGATAAAAAGACAATTATGAAGGATAACTCTGTAATGGAAGGTAGAACCTATTTTGGGAAATAATATATAATCTATAACTTGAGTTGAGAGAAAGATGAAAAGATTGTGGTGGAGAATTAAGTTAGCATAAAGGTTGAAGGGAACTTATGAGGTTAAAAGAACATTTGCCCATTTAAGAAACTGGTTTAAAGTAAGTGGCAACTGAAGGTTATTGTACACATAGTGAGATGACACGGTGTCATGAAGAATGACGGGGTGTTGCCCTGATTACCGCTACCCTCTAAGGAAGAGACTTGGAATGCAAAGAAAATAGACCAGACATGGGTAAAAGAATAAATTGTATGAACTAAAAGTAAAAAGTGAGCAAAACAGGGGCCACTACAATGATACAGGTAACAACAGGATATGGGCAACAGTGGGATGGTGGAGCCACAGGAAGAGTTTGGGGACAGGACATAGGCTTGGTACCCTGAGAACAGGACACAGGCTTGGCACAGAATAGACAGGATTACAGATGAGATGGCGGATCGGTCACTGGGTGGCAGGACCTGATACTAGTAAGTGACTGAGAGAAACAGTGCTAATGATCTGGCTCAAGAAGCGGTGAGGACAGACTAAAAACCTAAATGAGGGCCAGCTGGAGGGGATAAAAGGGTGTATGTGGTAGCCAACACCAAATGCAGGAAGTGGCCCTGACCGGTATTGCAGTCAGGTATCAATGGGGTTCACCAGAGCCCGACCAGTGAAGGTGCTGTTCCTAGCAGATCATCTGTGTACCCACTGAGGATCGTAACACATTTGTGTTACCCGCTGAGGATCGTAACACATTTTATTTATTTATGAAAGGATTTTACCAGGAAGGATACATTGAGATTTCTCTTGTTTTCAAGTATGTCCTGGGTGGCAAGTATGTACCGTTAGGTGTCTTGCCCAAGGACACTTACTGGAGAGGGTGCTTGCTGGGATCGAACCCATGACTCCACAGGCTCTCTCCATGCAGAGCAGTGATGTTACCTCTACTCCACACAGCCAGTACACTACTCCACCCAGCCAGTACACATGAAAGGAAGATGGGGACCTAAGATTGAAGAAATTCCATGTGTGTTACAAAAATTTATATGTTAAGAACACCATACAGTGGCAAGAAAAAGTATGTGAACCCTTTGGGATTGCATGGAGTTTTGCATGAATTTGTCATAAAATGTGCTCTGATCTTCATCTAAGTCACAACAATTTGAAAAACACAGTCTGCTTAAAATAATACAACACAAACATTATATGTTTTCATGTGTTTATTGAACATAACATGTAAACATTCACCGTGCAGGGTGGAAAAAGTATGTGAACCCCTTGCCTAATGACTTCTCCAAGAGCTAATTGGAGCCAGGAGCGAGCCAACCTTGAATCCAATCAGTGTGAAATTATTGGATGTGTTGCTGAAAGCTGTCCTGCCCTTTAAACAACACACACCAGTTTTGGGTTTACTGGTTTCAAGAAGCACTGCCTGATGTGAACCATGCCTCGCAGAAAAGAGCTCTCAGAAGACCTACGATCAAGAATTGTTGACTTGCATGAAGCTGGAAAGGGTTACAAATGTATCTCCAAAAGCCTTGATGTTCATGTGTCCATGGTAAGACAGACTGTCTACAAATGGAGAACGTTCAGCACTGTTGCTACTCTCCCTAGGTGTGGTCGTCCTGTAAAGATGACTGCAAGAGCACAGTGCAGAATGCTTAATGAGGTAAAGAAGAATCCTAGAGTGTCAGCTAAAGACTTACAGAAATCTCTGGCACATGCTAACATTTTTGTTGACACATCTACAATAAGGACAACATTGTACCGGCTGGGTGGAGTAGAGGTAATGTCACCGCTCTGCATGGAGAGAGCCTGTGGAGTCATGGGTTCGATCCCAGCGAGCAACCTCTCCAGTAAGTGTCCTTGGCAAGACACCTAACGGTACATACTCGCCACCCAGGACATACTTGAAAATGAGAGAAATCTCAATGTATCCTTCCTGGTAAAATCCTTTCACAAAAAACAAGAATGGAGTACATGGAAGGACACCACGGAGGAAGCCATTGCTGTCCAAAAAGAATATTGCAGCTCGTTTGAAGTTTGCAAAAGAGCACCTGGATGTTCCACAGCACTACTGGCAAAATATTCTGTGGACAGATGAAACCAAAATTGAATTGTTTGGAAAAAACACACAACACTATGTGTGGAGAAAAAAAGGCACAGCACACAAACATCAAAATCTCATCCCCACTGTAAAACATGGCGGAGGGAGCATCATGGTTTGGGGCTGCTTTGCTGCCTCAGGGCCTGGATGGATTGTTGTCATTGATGGAAAAATTAATTCCAGAGTTTATCAAGACAGTTTTCAGGAAAACGTAAGTCCATCCGTCCACCAACTGAAGCTCCGCATAGGATGGGTGATGCAACAGGACAATGACCCAAAGCATACAAGTAATTCAACAAAAGAATGGCTTCAACAAAACAAAATACGCCTTCTGGAGTGGCCCAGTCAGAGTCCTGACCTCAACCCGATTGAAATGCTGTGGCATGACCTTAAGAGAGCGATTCACACCAGACATCCCAAGAATATTGCTACACTGAAACAGTTTTGTGAAGAGGAGTGGTCCAAAATTACTCCAGATCGTTGTGCAGGTCTGATCTGCAACTACAGGAAATGTTTGGTTGAGGTTATTGCTGCCAAAGGAGGGTCAACCAGTTATTAAGTCCAAAGGTTCACATACTTTTTCCACCCTGCACTGTGAATGTTTACATGTTCAGTTCAATAAAAACATGAAAACATATAATGTTTGTGTTGTATTATTTTAAGCAGACAGTGTTTTTCAAATTGTTGTGACTTAGATGAATATCAGAGCACATTTTATGACCAATTCATGCGAAACTCCATGTAATCCCAAAGGGTTCACATACTTTTTCTTGCCACTGTAAGGGTTTATTCACAAAACACCATTGGGTCACTGAAGTTCACAAAAGTTGCTAACAATGGCAAGAGCCACCAATTACATTTAACTTTGATTATCTGTAGAAGCAACATTCAACATGGCAGGCGATGTTGATGCAAACAACAGTAAACAACACCGGACAACACTCCCATCGTTATTGTACTACCCTGAGAGCTACACTGAGCAACTTCGGCAAAATCTTTGGTGGAAAGGTTGGTTAAATGTAGAGCAAACCACAGTGGCAGTTCTTTAAATATTGAATTCACTGCATTTGACCCGCCATAGTTCCCTGAAGTTCACCACCAATTTTACAATGAAGGTAATGGTGGATAGCGAATACCGCCTGTAGAAATTTGAAGGAATTGGCAGAAGTACAGGAAGAAAGACAACCGAGTTGACTGTGAGGAAGGTTAAAGAGTCTTGAGATGGAATATAGAGGATATTAAATAGGATTCTATGCTCACATTTATAACTACAAAGGAGAAGAAACATATGCAAAAGGTGGATTCAGAGGGACCAATTTATTAATTAGCCCCAATAATTAAACACTCACATCATACAGTGATAATTCCCACACAAAAAAGAGGGAGTAACCCTAATAGGGATAAACTTTAAATAAACCCAATGTAGGGCTAAACGAGGAACGCCCACAATATAAAACATCACTTTTATTATATATATTTTTAAAAATGATTATTGAGTGATAGTATACCACGTGTCCAGTGATTGAATGGGTTGCAGTCTTTATAATGAGGGGAATTCCCTGTTCAGTGCAATTCAGAGACAAATTCGGCAGTCTTTGAGTAACCCACATAGTCTTTCAATCTACTTCCCTTGCTGTTTATTGCATGGCATTTTTTCTGCTCTCAGGTTGGACATATAGAAAGCCGATCTGGCATGCAGAACAAACAGGAAAATTGTACAAACTAATCATATTTAATTCACAACCATCAACGTCTGTTATTCAGTTCATGAATATAACAAGTAATGTATCTTTATAAAGTTTTATATTAGGAATCATAGCTTTTCATTCCAGTCTACTCATTATTTTATCTCAACATTTTCTTGACCAACATCTGTTACTCACTCGACGAATGTGACAAGCAATGTTTTTGTAACATATATTATGAATTACATTTTCATGTTCCAGTCATTGCATAATTTCATCTCATCACATTTCTTTGCATAAATAAATGTAGACAGTGGCACATACATGACTCACATTCACACTCGAGATGTATGTCTAGAGGTAGCACACCTAGGACTTCAATCCAATTTTATATGGTGCAGGTGATGCTGCTGCAATTGCTGCTGGACGTACCAGTATCCCTTAATAATATATAATGTTTATTATTTTACTATAGAGATTATTCACCAAAAACTGTTGTGGCACGAAAGTTCATCATAGACGCAAATAATTGCAAAATTCAGCATTGTGGCAACTATGTTCAACTTCGGCTATTCAGAGAAGCGAAATTCAACAACAAAGCTCCTGCAAACAATGGTGAACAACGACAAACAATGGCGCCGCCCTTATTCTTCTATAATTGAATAAACTGACGATATTCTCCGTTCCACCTTGATCCACCATCGTTTGCAACACTGGTGAGTATACTTCGGCGATTTTTAAATAGAGAACTTAATCGAAATCTGATAAAAAGCAATGCTAGACAACACTGACTGAAACTACAATGACGACAACAGAGAAACATTTTGCTAAAAAACATTGACAGGAACTATTGTGGACAAAATGGAAGAAGGTACGGCAAACTATGGTTGAAACCTCACTGACAAGTGCACCGAGATCTATGCTGAATAATTTTGATAGAAACCCTTGGCTGAAATGTAGGTAAAGCTGCGGAAAACTATGGTGAACATTCCCTGGAAAAATTCACTGTTGTGTCACTGTACTTTATCCATGAAGTTCACCAATCTAAATCCACCACTCTTTCATTGAAATAATAGTAGATAACCTCTAAGTTGTTCAGATGTGATGGGGCAGGAGCAAGGCCCTTTCCTCACTCCATAACTTCAAACTAAAAAGGTTTTCGTGTTTCACCGACTCACATATTTTTCAGACCAGCATTGTTTTTCGTATGACTCGATTTCTTAAATGAGTCAGCAAATATTTCGGAAAAAGTAGAAGATGATGTTTTTCCATATAATCGGCCAATGATATTAAATCGAGTCCAACATTTAATTGCAATAAAGGAAATATATTTCCATTCCTCCAGATTATCATCAAATCAAGTTAACTCAATCTCGAACATCTGACTTTTTTCCTCCAGTCTCCCACTGCTCCCGGCAGCAAGAAGAGGCGGATGGAGCCACCGTTCTCACTGCGAGATGAATGTATGTGATTTTTTTGGGGGGTTTCAGCTGATGCTGACTAATTCTGAAGTCGTGTAATCAGTTAGCACCAGGTCCTAGCTGTGGGTAACTTTTGAGTTAACCGCAACGGAACAGTAAATAGTGTTAGGACTTTGTAATCCTAATGCTAATTAACTCTTTGTGCTCCCCATGTTAATCATAGGGAGCGCAAAGTACAGTAGGCTCGTGCTGAAAAGTGCAAGATCGAATCGCTAATGGGTTTTTTAACCCATTAGCGTTCAGATTGTAATATGGTCGCACACACGCTAGGGCAGCCAGAGATAGCGTTTACCGCTTCCACAGGTGAGCGCTACTGTTAGTGTTAGTGTATGTATATTTTGATGTATCTCCAGCCAGGTCATCTCCGCCGCTGTTCCGTTCTGCGGTTTTGTTTTTAATCCCAAAGTGGAATTGTTTCTGGGGAGGGTATAAATGAAAACCCACCAGTCTTTCTCATGACTGAGAAGTAGCATGAGCATATGTGGCTTGCTTAGAAAGCAACTCTAGGCTTCATTAGGTAGGACCCACTTTACCAGAGGTGCCTTGGCGTGGCAGGCGGGCTTACACTTCAATGGCCATTTCAAGTAAACCAAAACCTCTAATTGTGTTTTGTTTCAGATGGAGCTGTAGGGATAAGCACAGATGACACTTTTTTTTCTTGTTATCTAATTTCATTTATGACACAATGCTTCGTGACATTTTATTTCAATTAGGATGTTATCACTGCTGATGCTGGGAAGGATCGCTCTCTGCTCAGTTTGAGACTTAGATTACATTTCCAATTCCAACGGAATAAATATAATTATTAGGTAAACTGATCATGGTAACATTTCGCAAACTGTCATAAAATCCCAAATGGCATAATAGCCAGGGATTCCCTCATTTTAAGACATAAAGCCAGAGATTCCTAAGACTGATACTCAAGCTCATCCAGACTCCACAGAATAGTTTTACTTGTTAGTTTTTTTCAGGTATAAAGAATACGTTTATTGAATATAAAGTAGGGTAAACATATATATATATCTCCAAAAGGAGGTACTCAGATCCTCAAATCACCATTAACCCCTTCACTACTGATATTGAGATATCTCGGGCTTCAAAGGCTCCATCTGGTGCCCTGATATTGAGATATCTTGATCTGCTGAAAGGATTTTACAAAAAAAACACTGGTTTCTGAGAATGTTTTTTTTGGAAAATCACTTGGTAGTGAAGGGGTTAAGCCCAGATACAACCTCCACAACAGATACAGTTTCTACAAACAGGGCACTCACGGGGCTTCACATAAAAGTCCAATCTGTATTGTAATTCCAACAATGATTCTGCTCGTTCGGGCCTTTACCAAGACCAGTTTGTTGAAATATAATATATATATATATATATGTATATACACACATATATATATGTAATCACTGGTGTGCTCAGTTTGTAGCATTAGGGTGTGCACCCATGGAAAATTTATTAAGTGAAACCTTACGTTGCGATGATTTTGCATGAAAAGCACATTTTTCATTAGATGTAACAATCAGTAATGCTTTATGCTATTCATCATTAACCAGATAAGGGACATATAAAATGTCAATGTAAGAGGTGAAAGAGAACCTCTTCAACCAACATTAGGGTGTCCCTGGGTACACCCGGCACACCCCCTGCAGTGCACACGCCAATGACATATAAATATATAATGCACCCGGAAGGCAGCACTCAACATTTACTAAACACAGAGGACAAGTGCTTTTCAGGACAAAAAACCCCACAACAAACCAAGAAGAGAGCAAAACAACTAGCACATTCAAAGACTTTAACCGAAGCCCATACAGTTAAAGAGTTTAACAAATTTTAACCCTTTAAAGATTCCAAAAGCTCTTAACCCGTTTAAGATTTTACAATTTTTAACCCATTAAATGTTTTTTTCAAGGTTTATAACCCTATACTTTGTTAAAAATTCTGGGAGTTTAGTCCACAAAATATGGCCATAAATTGCTTAAGCCTGTCACTGCGCCAATTAAATTAATTATTATTGTTAAAATCTTGAAAGGGTTAAGAGTTATTGGAATATTTAACGCCTTGACTGCTGACGACATGTGGGGGACATCATAGGGAATCCCTGCAGCATGCAGATGATATCCCCCACACATTACGGGTTCCCTGTACACACAAGGAGTGGACTGAGGCTGGAATCAGTGCATCAAGAGCCACCACACACAGACAGATCCTGGACATGGGCTTCAAATGTCGTATTCCTCTTGTCAAGCCGCTCCTGAACAACTAACAACATCACCTTTGCTAAAGAAAAACAGACCTGGTCTGTTGCTCAGTGGCTCCAAAGTCCTCTTTTCTGATGAGAGCAACTTTTGCATCTCATTTGGAAACCAAGGAGCCAGAGTATGGAGGAAGAATGGAGAGGCACACACTGCAAGATGCTTGAAGTCCAGTGTGAAGTTTCCACAGTCTGTGTTGATTTGGGGAGTCATGTCATCTGCTGGTGTTGGTCCACTGTGCTTCATTAAGTCCAGGGCCCACGCAGCCGTCTACCAGGAGATTTTGAAGCACTTCATGCTTCCTTCCGCAGACGAGCTTTATGGGGATGCTGACTTCATTTTCCAGCAGGACTTGGCACCTGCCCACACTGCCAAAAGCACCAAAATCTGGTTCAATGACCGTGGGATTACTGTGCTTGATTGGCCAGAAAACTTGCCTGACCTGAACCCCGTAGAGAATCTATGGGGCATTGCCAAGAGAAAGATGAGAGACATGAGACGGAACAATGCAGAAGAGCTGAAGGCTGCTATTGAAGCATCCTGGTCTTCCATAACACCTCAGCAGTGCCACAGGCTGATAGCTTCCATGCCACATTGCCGCATTGAGGCAGTAATTGCTGGAAAAGAGGCCCAAACCAAGTACTGAGTACATCTGCAGCTTATACTTTTCAGAGGTCCCATATTGTTCTTTGTACAATCCTTGTTTTATTGATTGCATGTAATATTCTAATTTTCTGAGATTGTGGATTTGGGGTTTTCATGAGCTGTAACCATAATCATCACAATTATGACAAATCACGGCTTGAACTATCTTGTTTTGCATGTAATGAGTCTCATATACTAGTTTCACCTTTTAAGTTGCATTACTGAAATAAATGAACTTTTGCACCATATTCTAATTTTTAGAGTTTCACCTGTGTTATTATTATTATGGTTTTACAAAAAGACATTACAGCAACTCTCTATTTAATTATACACCGTAATCATATCTTCTCTATTTTAAGTGTTAAAAAATAATTACAAAATCTGAATCAAATATCAATCAATCCTGATATGTTTAATATAAAACAGCAAAAAAAATAAAAAATTAAATACGCTTTATGGAAAGTAATGCTACTGCGAGAACTCTGTGCATTGTGGTCATAAAATGTACTGAATCTGATTTAGAAAAATCACGCTGTAAAACTATATCCATTCTGTTTTACCATCTACAGACCTAAATGTTAATCAAAATTACATTTTATAGGACTTCTGGGCACCTGGCGCTATGCTGTATAATGAATGGCAATTTTTTGATAGTATATGCTATCCCCGAAGCAATAGCAAATGTATTACCAAAAACTTCATTTTGAATTTATGTAGGTGAATGCGGGGAATGTTTCATAAATTACCCAACGGCGCAGCTATATGAAAAATTGCTCTCTCCTAACGTTGAGAACTTGAAAGCAGGATATTTATACTTTCATCCACATTAATATTTAACAAATGAGATGATCTTGAGAACTTTGCCATCTAAGTAGAATTTTACGTACAGTAAATACACATCTTTTTACCAACCTACCAACTTAGCTAATAAAATGCTTTTAATCAGCATGCTATGGGCGCTATCAGCTGCCCTCAGATAAAACCGGGACGCTAAGGGGAAAAATTAGCTTTCACTGATCTCCCCTCAGCATCCCCATTTTACCTGTAGATCACGGGGCAGGCGATGAGTCCAGCAGGATGCCCCATAGAGGTCGCTAGGGTCCAGGATGCTCGGGGCAGCGCTAAAGCATCTGCACGAGCATCCCTTCCATGGTGTCCATAGTACTCCATAGAGGTTTCTTCTTTCTATAACAACTAATTGAACTTTGTCTCCACATACAAAATAGTAAATAAAGAATGTTATATTGACCCCTGAAGCCTCAACATATGATTGGCAGGGAAGACCTGCCAATCAATAATACACCAAAGAGGAACTAGTAGGAGGGTCTTCAGTTAAATACCAACACAACTGTGCTCTATTATGTAATTAAGAAAGGTATATAAACCTAGGAGATACATAGGAGATTCATTTCTTCTATACACATTGAACTATTCACAACTCCTGATGACGCTACTATGAAGTAGCGAAACGCGTAGAATGTGCTGAATTTTGTATGCAGAGTAGGGATGCTGTATTGGATGAACTTTCTGTCATGATCCACCTAGGGCGCTGTCTCGGTCTGGATCCTCTGACGCCTCCCTTGGTCACCCCTTTTGCCGTTACCTGCATGTCCTATGTAGATGCCAGGACTTTGTTTTGTTTTTTTCTTTTTTTTCTCTCACGTTCAGCTCGAAACCTTGATTACTGGCATTCAAATGATCGTCACCTGCAGATCATCCTGCCCAGCCTCCTTGTGTATATAAGGAGGCCTCTCCCCTGTAGCTTCACTTCCTCATTGAAGTTTGGACTTTGCTGATCTATGTTTTGGATACTCCTTGTGCTGACCATAGCCTCTGAATACCCATCTGGAACCCATCTGTGAACCTTCCTCCCTCTGCATACCGGTAACTCTCTTCTATTGTCTCAAGTACCCCCTTTTTTGGATTTCCGTGTATGACCCCCTGGCTATGGACTTTTGACTATCCTGATTTCCGTGTATGACCCCCTGGCTATGGACTTTTGACTATCCTGATTTCTGTACCCCTCGATATCTGCTTGCCACCCTGACCACGAGTTTGCCTCATCCTTACCGGATACCTTGCCTTGGACTTTATATTTTCTGTTCAGCATTATTCCTCCATTTTGTGCTCAGCGAAGCAGATTCATTTGTTTTTTGCTGTTTTGTATATTAATAAATATTTTTGTTTTTGACCCCTCAACTTGCATATTTCATCACTGCTCACTGCACACTGGGCTCACACATGCGACCCACGCAAAGTCCGCTTGACAGAATGAGGAAGTCTTTAAACCGTGAGCCCGCAGTGAGCCAAGCAGTAAAAGAGTATGTGACGGGGTTAATGGAGGAAATCTTGCAGCAAGTAGATCTGTTATTTGTTGACCTGCATAAAGGCTTAAGGGGCATCTCAGCTAAGGTGCGAGTTCCAGTTTCTGAAAAGGGGCCCAGAGAACCCCTAACCCTGGAGGAGCGTGCGAGGAGAAGGTCAAACAACTTGTGCTTCTACTGTGGGAGTGACCAGCACATATTATCAGCCTGCCCTCTGCGCCCCCCCAAGCCATCCAGCACCCCACCTGAGTCAGCGTCAACCAAAAGGACTTTGGTTGCCAGGTCTTCCCCCACTAAGTCGAAAAGGTCAGCTTCCGTCAAAGCAGTGCCCTTAAGTCCTCCTGAAGCACTGCCCATCAAGCCGAAGAAGACATGGCCTGTCAGAGACAAGACATCCTTGAAATCAAGGAAAGAAAATTTGTCTGCCAATTCCTTGCCCCCAAAGCCTAGAAAGGCTTTGCCTGCCAAGTCCTTGCCCGAGAGGTCCATCGCTGAATCATTGGACGCAAATCCTGAAACCGTGCAGCAAGATTCCTACCAAACTGAACCTATGGATTCCCAATCCACCCTGCCCACAGAACATGTTCCAGCCGTACCGATGGAGGAAGAGCCCAGCGTGCCTACAGAGCCTGACCCCGTGGTGCCCATGGAGATAGCGTCTGTCCTACCCTCCGGTATGACACCCACCACTCCAAGCCGGCACCTCATGGCTAACTGTGTTACCGCTCCAGTGCCTTCCAGTCGGCGTATCTCATGTTACTCATCGGCTTCTGAGAACTACTCGTCAAACGAGTGGGATTCTGTGGATTCAGAAGAGGAATTCCCTAAAGAGACTGCACGTCACCCTCGAGGGCAACCTGGCAGGTTCATTGGGTGCATGAGGACCACCTATATAGGAACCACGTTCACTACTCCGGCCTATGTTTCTGAGCCTTCCCAGGCCTCTGTCCGTAAGCCTTCTCAGGCTCCTGTCACTAAGCCGTCTCAGGCTTCTGTCCGTCAGCCTTCTCAGGCCTATGTCTCTGAGCCTTCTCAGGCTCCCGTCACTAAGCCTTCTCAGGCTCCTGTCACTAAGCCTTCTCAGGCTCCTGTCATTAAGCCTTCTCAGGCTCCTGTCCCCGAGCCTTCTCAGGCCTCTGTATCTAAGCCTTCTCAGGCCTCTGTCCCCGAGCCTTCTCAGGCCTCTGTATCTAAGCCTTCTCAGGCCTCTGTCCCCAAGCCTTCTCAGGCCTCTGTCCCCAAGCCTAGTCAGGCCTCTGTCCCCGAGTCTTCTCAGGCCCCTGTCTGTAAGCCTTCTCAGGTCCCTGTCTGTAAGCCTTCTCAGGTCCCTGTCTGTAAGCCTTCTCAGGCCCCTGTCTGTAAGCCTTCTCAGGCCCCTGTCTGTAAGCCTTCTCAGGCCCCTGTCTGTAAGCCTTCTCAGGCCTCCGTCTCTGAGCCTTCTCAGGCTTCTGTCCGTGAGCCATCTCAGGCTTCTGTCCGTGAGCCATCTCAGGCTCCTGTCCATGAGCCATCTCAGGCTTCTGTCCGTGAGCCATCTCAGGCTTCTGTCCGTGAGCCTCCTCAGGCCTCTGTCCCCGAGCCTCCTCAAGCCTCTGTCCCCGAGCCTCCTCAAGCCTCTGTCCCCGAGCCTCCTCAGGCCTCTGTCCCTATGCCTTCCCAGGCTTCTGTCCCTATGCCTTCCCAGGCTTCTGTCCCTATGCCTTCCCAGGCTTCTGTCCCTATGCCTTCCCAGGCTTCTGTCCCTATGCCTTCCCAGGCTTCTGTCCCTATGCCTTCCCAGGCTTCTGTAACTATGCCTTCCGAGGCTTCTGTAACTATGCCTTCCGAGGCTTCTGTAACTATGCCTTCCGAGGCTTCTGTAACTATGCCTTCCGAGGCTTCTGTAACTATGCCTTCCGAGGCTTCTATTTCCGAGCCTTCTCAGGCCTCCATCTCTAAGCCTTCTCAGGCCCCTGGTACCGAGTCTTCGCAGAGCCCAGCTGTCGCTTCCACAGTGTCTTCGCAGAGCCCAGCTGTCGCTTCCACAGTGTCTTCGCAGAGCCCAGCTGTCGCTTCCACAGTGTCTTCGCAGAGCCCAGCTGTCGCTCCCACAGTGTCTTCGCAGAGCCCAGCTGTCGCTCCCACAGTGTCTTCGCAGAGCCCAGCTGTCGCTTCCACAGTGTCTTCGCAGAGCCCAGCTGTCGCTTCCACAGTGTCTTCGCAGAGCCCAGCTGTCGCTTCCACAGTGTCTTCGCAGAGCCCAGCTGTCGCTTCCACAGTGTCTTCGCAGAGCCCAGCTGTCGCTTCCACAGTGTCTTCGCAGAGCCCAGCTGTCGCTTCCACAGAGTCGTCGCAGAGCCCAGCAGTGGTCCCCAAGTCGTCACCGCCAAAGGGTCGTAGCCGCCGCCGTCGAGCCAAGACTCCCAGTACTCAGCAAAGCCATACTGAGGGCACTACTCCTCCGAGCACTGCTACTATAGACTCACCGCCGAGTTGTGTCCATGACTCTGTGCCCGATGCTGGCTCTGAAAGGGCTGTACTCGCGGCTCTCTACGAGGACTTCCAAGATCCAAATAGTAAAACTGGCACGAAATACCCTGCCTCAGGACCTGCACCTGCGGGCTACTCCAGGACGCCCTCTGGTGTATTGGTCCGAAAGGAGTTCTTGATGGTGGTCAGGCGCTACCCTGAACTATGGAGGAACCTTGATGTTTCGTCTGACTCCAGTTGACTGCTTTGGTACTTTTTCTGGGCCTCTAACGGCACGTTGGTCCGCTATACCTACCTGGACACCTTGAGCAGGCTACGTGCTTCCATGACCAATCCGGATTCCGCTTCCCCTGTTCTAGCTTCGGTGCCCGGAGTGCACCCATCAGGAGGGGGGTGATGTCATGATCCACCTGGGGCGCTGTCTCGGTCTGGATCCTCTGACGCCTCCCTTGGTCACCCCTTTTGCCGTTACCTGCATGTCCTATGTAGATGCCAGGACTTTGTTTTGTTTTTTTCTTTTTTTTCTCTCACGTTCAGCTCGAAACCTTGATTACTGGCATTCAAATGATCGTCACCTGCAGATCATCCTGCCCAGCCTCCTTGTGTATATAAGGAGGCCTCTCCCCTGTAGCTTCACTTCCTCATTGAAGTTTGGACTTTGCTGATCTATGTTTTGGATACTCCTTGTGCTGACCATAGCCTCTGAATACCCATCTGGAACCCATCTGTGAACCTTCCTCCCTCTGCATACCGGTAACTCTCTTCTATTGTCTCAAGTACCCCCTTTTTTGGATTTCCGTGTATGACCCCCTGGCTATGGACTTTTGACTATCCTGATTTCCGTGTATGACCCCCTGGCTATGGACTTTTGACTATCCTGATTTCTGTACCCCTCGATATCTGCTTGCCACCCTGACCACGAGTTTGCCTCATCCTTACCGGATACCTTGCCTTGGACTTTATATTTTCTGTTCAGCATTATTCCTCCATTTTGTGCTCAGCGAAGCAGATTCATTTGTTTTTTGCTGTTTTGTATATTAATAAATATTTTTGTTTTTGACCCCTCAACTTGCATATTTCATCACTGCTCACTGCACACTGGGCTCACACATGCGACCCACGCAAAGTCCGCTTGACACTTTCTATTGCCTTTATAGAAGTATGATGGGGAGCACTCCTCTTGTTGGTAATTCATTTTGCTGATCTTTATTTTGATATTCTTCTCTACTGTTCTATACCTACCAACCCACGAAGGCTGGTCTTCTTGCTTTTGAAGAAATTGAGAACAAAAAATAGGGGAAGTTTAATGTCAGAAATATTGAATATTAAGGCAATACTTTGAGCCAACACCTACCTGCGATTCATGTTTTTTGTGTGAATTTGTTACCAGAGGGTGGCCTTTCAGAAATTGTTTTATATGCAGTACAATAAAAGTTAAATTTTATTTCCAACAGTGATATTTAATGACAATTGTGACCACGATTGTTTTTTGGAATCAATGTGAAATCTGGGTTCCCCCCTCCTACTTTGACAATGTGGTCTGTTTAACTACATCTTTGGTAGTTTCACAATCTATATACCGTGTTTGGATCATATATAAAGTATTTAAGGTTTCTTCATGACCAGCAGGATCTCGCCTCTAGCAAGATCCTGCAGGTCAGTGGAGTGATAGCAGAGGGAGACTGGGGACTTTTTTCCCCAGTCTCACTCTGCTCCCGGTGGCCAGAAGAGGCGGATTGGTATGCCGTTCATGCCGCCGGATGACAGGTGAGTATTTTTGTTTTTTCTTGGAGGGAGAGGTTCTAGCTGCTGCTAACTGATTCCGCAGAAGCTCTAAGTTGCAGCAAACCTTTAGTTAGCAACAGCTGTTTGTAATTAGCGTCAGGACTATGTGATCCTAACAGTAATTACTCACTGCTTACATTTTGCGCTCCCCATGTTACGCATAGGGAGGGCAAAGTACAGTAAGCTGGTGCTGAAATCGTTAATACTGATTCGCTAACAGACTTTTTTAACCCGTTAGCGATCAGAGGTAATCTGTGCGGCACACTATGACCTCAGTCAATTTAGCGCTAACACTCATTTATGTGAGAGCTAGCATTAGGGCCCGATGTGTTTTATCGGGTCAACATTTACTTCCTTTTTTCTTTTCTTGCTACATATTCCCACACAATTGAATTTTCTACTGACTAAGCATGTGGTTTATATACATAGGTGTACGCAGAAGGGCATGTGTAGTTGTTAAATTGCTTCTGCGTTCGACCTATTAGGTTCCCATCAATACTTTCTGGGTTTTCCTTGCTTGATTCATGACAAAGAACAGGAAACTTAACACTTTGAAATTATTTAAAGTTTGTAAGAATTAACCCCTTCACTACCATGATCGTTTATACACGGTCAGCAGTAGCAGAAACAGCAGCAGATGCCCTCCAAGGCAACATTTTTCTAAACTAACCTTTTTCTAGCGCCATGATGTCTTTTTTAAAGGATGTCTTTCTAAACTTTATAACTCATACGGCATATTCAAGGTGCGTCTTACCATTGATTTATAAAGAGGCAAAATTTTGTTTTCATGCCGAGAGTGAATTCCCCTTTTAGTGTCAATACCTTGCTGGCCTTGGCGGTTGTTGTTTGACATTGGACATTGTTGCTTAGTTTGAAGTCTATAGGGGTTATTCAGAGAGCACAGAAATGTTGCCAACATTTCGGTGCTCTCTCGTTCCCTGCACTTTGAGGAATCAAAGTTCCTGACTCTGCGGTGAAGTCAGCATTCACTGCAGGGTCCCCAGAGTGCAGGGAACGGACCCGAAAATCCATCTCAAAACCACCAAAAAAACGCAGAAAATCTGCTGAAAAAACACATCCAATACTTTCCAAAGTATCCGGTCACCCGAACCATAGCATTTAAATGATGCTCAATTGGTACTAAGGGGCCCAAAGTGTGCAAAGAAAATAACCCGTTAGCGATCAGAGGTAATCTGTGCGGAACACTATGACCTCAGTCAATTTAGCGCTAACACTCATTTATGTGAGAGCTAGCATTAGGGCCCGATGTGTTTTATCGGGTCAACATTTACTTCCTTTTTTCTTTTCTTGCTACATATTCCCACACAATTGAATTTTCTACTGACTAAGCATGTGGTTTATATACATAGGTGTACGCAGAAGGGCATGTGTAGTTGTTAAATTGCTTCTGCGTTCGACCTATTAGGTTCCCATCAATACTTTCTGGGTTTTCCTTGCTTGATTCATGACAAAGAACAGGAAACTTAACACTTTGAAATTATTTAAAGTTTGTAAGAATTAACCCCTTCACTACCATGATCATTTATACACGGTCAGCAGTAGCAGAAACAGCAGCAGATGCCCTCCAAGGCAACATTTTTCTAAACTAACCTTTTTCTAGCGCCATGATGTCTTTTTTAAAGGATGTCTTTCTAAACTTTATAACTCATACAGCATATTCAAGGTGCGTCTTACCATTGATTTATAAAGAGGCAAAATTTTGTTTTCATGCCGAGAGTGAATTCCCCTTTTAGTGTCAATACCTTGCTGGCCTTGGCGGTTGTTGTTTGACATTGGACATTGTTGCTTAGTTTGAAGTCTATAGGGGTTATTCAGAGAGCACAGAAATGTTGCCAACATTTCGGTGCTCTCTCGTTCCCTGCACTTTGAGGAATCAAAGTTCCTGACTCTGCGGTGAAGTCAGCATTCACTGCAGGGTCCCCAGAGTGCAGGGAACGGACCCGAAAATCCATCTCAAAACCACCAAAAAAACGCTGAAAATCTGCTGAAAAAACACATCCAATACTTTTCAAAGTATCCGGTCACCCGAACCATAGCATTTAAATGATGCTCAATTGGTACTAAGGGGCCCAAAGTGTGCAAAGAAAATATCCCCACACCATTACACCACCACCACCAGCCTGAACTATTGATACAAGTCAGGATGGATACATACTTTCATGTTGTTTATGCTAAATTCTGACTCTACCATGTTTATGTTGCAGCTGAAATTGAGACTCATCAGAACAGGCAACGTTTTTCCAATTTTCTATTGTCCAATTTGGGTGAGTGTGCGAATTGTAGCCTCAATTTCCTGTTCTTAACTTACAGGAGTGACACCCAGTGTGGTCTGATGCTGCTGTAGCCCATTTGCTTCAAGGTTGGACGTGTTATTATTATTATTACCACCATTTATATAGCGCCAACAGTTTCCGTAGCGCTTTGCATTCAGAGATAGTATTCTGCATACCTTTGTTGTAACGAGTGGTTATTTGAGTTACTGGTGCCTTTCTATCATCTCAAATCAGTCTGCCCATTCTCCTCTGACCTCTGACATCAACAAGGCATTTTTGTCCGCAAAACTGCCGCTCACTGGATGTTTTCTCTTTTTCAGACCATTCTTTGTAAACCCTAGTGATGGTTGTGTGTGAAAATCCCAGTAGATCAGCAGTTTTTGAAATATTCAGACCAGCCCATCTGGCAACAACAACTACCCCACGTTCAAAGTCGCTTAAATCCCCTTTCTTCCACATTCTGATGCACAATTTGAACTTCAGAAAGTCGCCTTCACCTTTTCTAGATGCCTAAATGTATTAAGTTTCTGTCAAGTGATTGGCCAATTAGCAAATTGTATTAACAGACAATTGAAAAGGTGTACCTTATAAAGTGGCAGGTGAGTATATACAGTATATATACCCATATGATACATTAGGGGAACAATACCTGACATTTCACAGTGAGGGCTCATCAGATCCTTGAAGTCAGTGGCTGCTGGAAATGAGTGGCTGATGGATATATTTTTGTGCAGAAATGAGTCATTGTTCTTACCTGAAAAAAAAAAATCTAAATTCTATAAAATACGTCTGGCACAAACGCACAAGCTGGAATGAAGATGAGGCAATCAAATGTTCCGCAATCTCAATTTGCCATTAAACGGAGGGTCAATACTCCAGAGAGAGATATAGGCAATTCTTTAGAATTTCACTTAAAGTCCAACAAAGAGAATCATGGCCATGGAATGCCCACATCTAGCTTCTGCACTCCCATGGAGGACTGTGACTGTAAGACTGATGGAGCAAACGGGAACATAGAAGCCATTATAGTCATTTTGTAGGGTTCTTTCATTTCAGGACGATTTTGTGAAGTATTTGATAACAGCGTGCTCTTATATAGTTATATATAGATATCATTCCAGATCTGCTTGGTTCTTGCTTGCATTTCACCATCCTTTTTGTAACACTAAAGATCGACTGAATCTTTCACAATTCTGCCATTTGGGTAACAATAAACTGATATTAAAACATCTCCTGCTTTTGGGCTCGGCAGTCGGTAGACTTTTCGTCATTGTTTTTCTATATCTTTATTTCTTTATTGCATGAGAATTTATTTTTTTCATTTAATGTTCACTTTTAAAGAGACTGAGTTAAAGGGACACTCTCGGGACTGGGATCATTCAGTTGAAATCCTATGGAAAAGACACGTGAAAAAAATTATGTAAAAAACAAGATGTGACTTTACAAAACGCAGTTTAAAAAAGGCACACTCCAAATTGACCACATATTTAGTTCCGGACACGGTTCAATCAATTCAGTGGTCCACTTTTAGGATTAGACATAAGTGTTTAGGTTTAGGGTTATGTTTAGGTATTAGGGTTAGGGATAGGAATAAAGATAAGTGTTGTAAATTAGGGTTAGAAAGCAGAGTAAGGGTTAGAAATATGGATTTTTGGGTAAGAAATTAGGGTTAGAAATTTGTGTTAGAGTTCTAAATTAGGGTTAGAATTTAGGGTTAAGGGTTAAGTGTTAGGAATTAGAGTGTTAGAAGATAGGGTTGGGGAAGAAATTAGGAACAGGGTTAGAAATTAGGTTTATGGTTAGAGATTAGAGTTGTGGTTAGCGTTAGAAATTAAGGTTCGGGTTAGAAACTTGAGTTTGGGTTAGAGATTAGGTTTAGGGTAACGTTTGATTTTCTTTTAGGTCTAGGGCTAAATTTAATCCTAACCCTAAAAACTTAACATTCTGCTCCGCTTTTGCTTCATGTTAGGCATTAGATTCTACCCTTTATTTGAAATGTGTCTCTTTTAGAGACGTGTCTTCTTTAACACGTCTTTCTGATGTGACTTTTTTCACACATAATTTCTGCAGTAAACCTTCAGACTGAATGGTCAATGTGACCTGAATGTCCTCCTCCCTTCTCACATCCATGGAGTCTCCTGGAGGGCTGATTCAGCCCTCTGCATGTGGGGGAGTAAGCTGAAATCAGCAAGGGCTGATCAGACTTCCAGGAAAAGGTCAATAATGGACACTAGATACTTCCTGCCTAAAGTCAATGACTTGATAGCCATAGGTTTGAGGGGAAGCGTGCCTGAACGCCAGTGAACGCCGACTGCAGCTTGATGGTGAGCTTTACAGTAACTAAAGGGTTAAATGGGAGGGGGTGAAGGCAGAATCAGGAAGGGGTTAATGTTTAACCCTTCTATCCCCCTTCCCCTCATCTTTAAACCTTAGAGCGCCCCTTTCACCATGGAAGTCAGTGAAAAAGAGGAGCGATAAAGGTTTTCATTTTCAGCAACTGATAAAACGATAAAAATCAGTAACGATTGCAGGCAGGCCGGAAACTAAAAATTATAGTGTTTCATGTTTATTTCAAATGTTATACTACTGTAATCTCAAATCAAAGAATAAGTGTTGCTGAGAAGTCTACAACATGCTTTAGGACCACTAAGTAGGTTTGCATATAGAGTAGTAGGGCTATAAAGAGTCATTGCGCCAAAATGCAAGTGAGCAGCAGGACAGGTGGCCGGATTCAAACCACAGGTTCAGGTCAGTTTTTACTAAAGCAAACCTTTCCCCTTCATCGCAGCCAACATTTTACAAAGAGAAGCAACGTCTCAGTGGTTTAATGATTTTCTCACACAGGGGAAATGTAAAACAAGCATCACTTGGAACGTATTATAATGTTTTACATCGGACGTGCAGTATATTGTTTCACTCAACAAACTAAACAATTAATGCCTCAAAAAATCCCTGATTTGATTTTTTTTCTCTTGCAAAACAGTTCTGCGAGCAGTAATTGGACTAGAAAAAAGAAAAATAAAGCATTACAGATGAAGTCAGGACACATATTGAACATTCAATGCTTAACCATTTACAAGTGCATGAGCAGAAGTGTGTTTGACTAATCAACCCCTTCCCTCTCAAAATCGAGTTATCTCGATTTTGCATTGTAATGCATTGAAAAGCACTCATTAGAATATCAAAAGGCAATTTTCACACCTTTTTAAAGCAGGATTAGTGTGTCCCCTGTGGAGGAGAAACAAAATCCTTTTTTATGTGTCTCCAAGCAGCCTGGCGAGACATAAAACCTCTGCAAATAAAGCCCCAGTCCTCACTGTAACAAAAAAGTTCAAATAGATTACTGCTGTATTACAGCTGCCAGGGATTGGCAAAATACAAGGAGAGCTCACTTCTGTACAGGGATAAGATTTAGGGGATTATAATGGTTGAAAATCCCTGTACAGTACAGATACAAGGAGTTACTGTAATTTCCATACACAGGCACATACAGATATTTGTTTTGTATTCTATTGGTATTTTTTGGAAGCTCATTGCAAATAATCTCATTATGATCATTACAAATCCCCATAAGCAGGAGATCTGAACATTTTATTATTTATCTTTTTATCACAGTTACTGTATCTAACGCAAAGGTCTCTTGTGAAAGAAATTTGTCAAAGAAATTTGAACCTTAACCCCTTCACTACAAAGATTGAGACAGCTCGGGCTTCAAAGGCACCATCAGGTCCCGATATCAAGTTATCTCGATCTGCAGCTCTGCAGGACAAAAGCAAATTAAATTTGTTTGCTGCAAACAAATTTTGTTTGCTTTTGAGCTGCAGAAGGTGCCCCAGAGTTGTAGCCCTGTAGGCATAGTGCCCAAGGTGCTAAAACTGTGTAAAGTAGGATGATGAATGCCCTGACATTAAACATTCAGCAGCCGGTGCAGGGAACCTCGAGCTGCAACTGTAATGGCTGTAACTCAATTTGTTTAAAAAAAAATAATTAAAAAACACTAGCTCCTGACAATGTGTTTTTAGAAAATTACTTTCCAAAATACGAACCAGAAAAATTTCATCTGAATTTTGATTCAGAGCGAAACGAAACACACATCTCTATTATGTATTAAGGATAAATGGAATACATTGGCGTTGTTGGCAGGATTAAGCCATTTATGGCCATATATTGTGAACTACATTTCCACCTTCTCTTTTTTCAACAGAACTCAGGGATAAAAACCTTGTAGAAAGTTTCGAATGGAGTAAGACTTGTTGGAAGCTTTGAAGGGTGAACATTTGGTAAAATCTTTAAATGTTTAAATGTATAAGCTGCTGTTCAAGTCTTTGAATGTGTTAATTGGAGTGATTTATTTTTGGTTTGTTTTATATATATAGTTATATATATATATTTTTTTTTTTTCCTTAACAATTATTTAACATCCAGTAGATCTCTAATTAGGGACATGTATTATGTTTGCTTTATTAACCACTTCAATGCTGAGGACACGCTGAGCGCGTCCTCAGCATTACCGCTGGTATGCGGAGGACGCGCTGAGCGCGTCCTCCCATTGGGGTCAGCGTTCGGCCGGGTTCCGGCCGATCGCTGGCCCCCCCAGGTGCGGGCTGACATCCTCGATGTCAGCCCGGCATCCGGGACCGCAGCCACCGGAATTAGGTGTCATCGCGGCAGCGCGATGACACCTAATTCAGGCGCCCCCCCCCCGCATGTGCGGAGGAGGCGCCTGAAAGGGAGGGGGGGAGGTCCTTCGGACCTCTCTCCCTCCCGATCGGCGGCTCTGCGGGAGTTAACCCAGGCATCATTTGGAAGGGCACAGCCTGCCCTTCCAAATGGTACCTGGCATTAACCCCTGGGGAGCTGGATCGCGAATCAGCGCTGAAAAGCGCCGGTTCGTGATCCTTTCCCGGAGCTGGCCGACATCTTGGATGTCGGCCAAGCCTCCGGGAACTCCCCCTGAGGACTGGCGTCATCGTGCGTAGCACGATGACGCCAGTCCTGGACTTAACCCCTAACTGCCACCAACGGTGGAGATAGGGAGTTCCAATGAACTCCCTATCTCCCGATCCGTGGCAGCTAGGGGTTAAAGTTTGATATGGTTGGATCGGCCAGAGCATGGCCGTTCCAACGATACCAAACACTACTGTGAAAAATTTTGTAAAAAAAAAATAATGAAAAATAAAAATAATAAAAAATAAAAATAAAAAAAATAAACACTTTTTTTTTATTTTATTTGGTTTGTTAATGCAGCAATATTGTTCCCATTTCAATTATAATGTGAACAATGATGCTGCACTAACGATTTTTGTATGCGGTGCGTTTGTTATAAATAGTGTAATTTTCCCCAAAAAAAATGTAACGAGACCCCATCTCTAATTTTTTTAACAAGCGCACCCCATACAAAATATAACCGCAATTGCTCGCATGTTAAAATGTGAAAAAAAACACTTTACACATTGTAAATTATTGAAAATACATATTTTATTGCATTTTTTTGTTATAATATACAGACATGACATAACGTATACATATAATAATGACATATTATGAATCTACCGAGTCTGACGGAAAGAACGATATATAATATGTCTGGGTCATATACTAAAATAAGCCTTCAAAACACGTTTAAACATGATGAGCAAAACCGGTAAAAATGACCTCAGCACAGGGGCGGGAAAAGCCTCAGCAGCGAAAGGGTTAAACCAGTTTAATGGGTGGTAAATGATGTAGACGTAAAGAAATGCAAGTCAGACTTTATTAGCGAAGCCAATGCCAGTTCTGCAATTTTCTGGAAAAAAATATTCGAATTCTGGTTGTTAGTATAGTATTTCTCCCCCCCCCGCCCCGTGGTCCCTGGATTCTCACTAAGCTCTACTCATCTATTTAATAATACCCCACTAAAGGTAATGTTTATCTTTAAAAACTGTTCCTAACAATAGCTTTGCAGATATAGTCACAGACATACCTGCTGTTTTGTTATTATTTATTTATTAATTATTTATTATTATTATTTTTAAATTGCATTCAGAGTATGTTTCATGATGCTTCCTGAGGTCATGTCATTCTTGCCAACTGATCGGACTGTGTTCTTTCAATGCAAAATCAAGAAGAGTACACAGGGCATTCCAGATGTATGATTTCAGAAATGCAATAGAATATTCTATCAGCTTTTGGCAGTGGCAGGTCTGTTCTATTATTTGCAGAGTAAATACAAAACTAAAGAACCCTTCGACTTCTTTATTCTTTGATTTTTGTAAAACATAAGGGTTGTGGTTTGAGAATCATCGCTGCTAATTATGCCTCTCGTTAGGGAGTGGGATAATCATATTTATGAAATAATGCAGGCTGGGAATGTATATGTCAGTGTATGGTAATACAGTGGAGTTACTGTAGATATGGACATACCCGTTAAGTGGAGTTTTTAAGAGGGGGCAGTGTGAGCTGTAATGACCCTGACCTTTACACCCAGGGTTCATCTGCCTTGGCCTAGCAAGCTGGGACAGTGCCAGTGAGGCTCCAGGGTCTTAGGTATTATATCGTAGTGTCCTTCTCCTAGATGAATGGCCTCACATGGCTAACAACAAGCTTCATCTGCCCGGTTTTGGCCCAATTAGAGCCAACATACAGGGGCCGCATGTATGACTTGGATGTTGGACACTGATTAGTCTGGTTTCTCAGTTCAGACTTGTCTAGCTTGGGTGGCCCATCTGGTAGCAATGCTACGCCATCATAGCTCTTAACTTCACTGAAGCACTCAAGTCGCTCCGCCATGACAAGGCCTGTGCCCACAGTGGAGGCATGGACTGCAGTGGAGTAAGTGAACCACAAAGGCAAGAGCTGGTACAGTTTGAATAGTAGAAACGAGGTGGCTTATTCCAACTCAGATGTTACGTCAACAACTGTGGACTTTATGAAAAAGTAAAATTCAAAATGTGTATGTGACAGATCTCAGTACCCCGATCGGGTCACATCTGTCAATACCGCTTCCTTGCCGGACCCGCGTGTTCTCCCCAGGTTCTCCCCAGGCAGACTCTCGTGCCCTCTTTCAGTCCTTAGACGAAGTTTAAGGACCAGGACACAGAGAGAGCCTGCTAGCATCCCTCAGAAATAAGTCGAGGCTGTAGATCTGAAGATTTTCAGGGTCATAATGGAACAGACACACTGAACAACTTTATTTAATATATACAGTCCCAGGAGATTCCAGTGCACTGCACCACTGTCGGAATCACTTAGCGACAACCTATTATTGTGGTTGAAGACACTGATACAGTGACTCATTCATAAGAGTGTCGGTAACAGGGAGCTGCTAAAAGATATTGTCTCACTCCAATATTTGCCTTTGGGGCTACCTATTACTAATTCAGTACGAATCAGGTCCCACGGCAGAATAGGGGCCTTCACAATTCCTTAACCCCTTAAGGACCGCTGACGTACCCTGTACGTCCTGCCCACGGGTCTCCCTTAGACCCGCAGACGTACTGGGTACTTCAGCGGCGCCTAACCCCCCTCCCGCCCGATATTTAACTCCCTCGCTGGATCCCACACAGATCTGGCAGGGAGGAAGCCTTCCCTCCTCATTTGCATGGGCCGGCGAGCTTGATGACGTCACCACGCTGCGTGGTGACGTCATCAGCAGGCGCCCCCATTGAAATCAATGGAGGGGAGGGGCGGGCCCATTCGGAGCCCTCTATCTCCCCTCCATTGAAGCTAGGGAGATGCTTTTTGCACCACTGAAAAGGGGAGAGGCTCCCCTTTTCAGCGGTGTATAGCATTAACTATTTCGCTGCCGGATCGCGTTTCGGCGCTAATTAGCGCCAAAACACGATTCGAACCTGGAGGGGGACTGACATCTTGGATGTCAGGCAATCCTCCAGGTCCCCCCCACCCACTGACCATATGTGTGAGGATGTCAGTGGGCCAGTTAACCCTCTAGCTGCCATGTAGAGATAAGGGGATCCTAAGGATCCCCCTATCTCCCGATCCGTGGCAGCTAGATGGTCATATTTGACATAATTAGAAAGGCCTGATCATGGCCTTTCCAATGATACCAAACATGACCAGGTGTGGTTTAAAAATAAAATTTTAAAAAACAAATTAAAAAAAATAATAATAATAAAAATAAATATTAAAAAAAATGTTGTTTTTTTTAAAGTTTTTTTGTCTGGGGGGTTTAGTTAAATAGGACCTAGGCTGTCATCTCAAAATAATTAGCACAAAATGGTCAGAATGAGTGCAGCACACATAGGTGAACTGGCTCAGCAGTGAAGGGGTTAAAAAGCAAAAACATGTAAAAATTAGGTATTTCTAGTCTCGGGACAAAATTTTGAAACTATTTAGCCGGGGTCTTTTTTGGTGGTTGTAGATTTGGGGATTAAATTGCGAAAAAGTGTGTTTTTACCATTTTTTCATCATATTTCATATTTTTTTTATAGTAAATTATTCGATATGATGGAAATAATGGTATTTCTAGAAAGTCCATTTAATGGCGGGAAAAACAGTGTATAATATGTGTGCGTTGAATAAACGAGTAAGAGGAAAATTTGACCTAAACACTAACAGTGCAGAAACGTAAAAACAGCAGCGGTCACTAAAGGACGGATTTGTGTAAATCCGCCCGGTCACTGAGGGGTTAAAATTGTCTCCAATTGTCCCCAAACATTTTAGCTTAGGACTGAATTTTCAGATGTTTAGTGCCCTATTGAACTAGGTTATTGAATTACCAATGTGTTAAATCCTTACTACATTATGTAGCTCATATAGATTTTGATACCACCTAAAACAACCTCACATTAACCATTTCTATCACCCTGTCCCTATGCTTTATAGTCGATCTTACAGGGCATGTTATTACGGATGAGCGGATCCGCATGTTGGGTTTCATTTCCAGTCTTATTCCTGACACATTGTGCTAAAGAAATTGTGATGTATTAACAAATGATGTTTGCCCTGTAGAAAGCCTTTCCCCAGGTTTGATGCTGGACTCTTTTATACCTTATAAATATTTTTATAAAGGTTTTCTAATAACATTTTTTAGTACTTTTTGAAAATTTCTTACAAGCATTGATGGTATGAGAACAGTATAGTGTGTCCTGTGGAGCGAGACAATTATGTCACTAGACAAGAAAGAATATTGTCACAATGCTCCTGATATCTCATATATATTTACTCTTACCTGAGGCAGGTACATCTATTGTTTTCTATAAGGACTTCTCCATCGACAGAAAGGAAATTCCACCAGTAAAAGTTATTATTATTATTATTATTATTATTATTAATAAGTAAAAAGTTGTTGTTATTATGATTATATTTTTGGAATCAAAATGAATTTTGACAATAATGACAACATTTGATTTTGAAGAATTAAAAAGATTTTAAATTCTTACAGGGTTATTCAAAGAGATTCGAATGACTGCCGAAAGGGAACCGAATGCTGAAAATCAGCATTCGGTTACCTTTCCTGGCCATTCGGCTATTCAGAGAGCAGGCAGTTTGCCAAATCCTGGTGAATTGCCTGCACATACGGTGCCTGTTCGGTGCCTGTTCAAGGGCAGTGAAATCCCCATAGAGAAGCAATGCTTCGTCTATTCAGAGACACCGAACAGCAGGGAAAAGTTGCCAAAAATGCCCTTCTGTTCGGTGGTTTAATTCGGCAGATTTAATCAGGCAAATCCCATAGGCTTCAATGTTAAAAATATTCCCGTTTTAATTCAATATCTAATAAACTGTTTATTATAATATTCTGCAGTAAAAAGTCCCTTTATTTGTAGATTTTTTAGGATATTTTAAGTATTTTTTTAACTTTACTTATTTTTTCTGTAACAGCCCTTTTTATTATCATTCATTAGATCTCATATGTAAATTTCAGACATTTTCACTTTTCAAACATTCAAGCGTACTGTTTTTTCTTTTTTCACCTCCTTCGTCTGCAGTGCCGGCTTTTTCCGGCGGCTGCTCTGCGTGTGATCGGCTCCTGCTCGGGTTTTTCTGGCATTTTCGGCTGGTTAATCCAGATGTTTTTGCGGGTTTTCGGCGTGCCTTCGCCGGGTTTTGCGGTGAGTTTTCAGTGGGTTTGCGGCGGCTTTTCCCTGCAATTCGGGGACCCTGTGGTGCTTGTTGAATACACCGCAGGGTCGCCGAAATGGGATTGCCAATTCGCACCGAATAGAAGAGAACGAAAAGTCACTGAACGTGCTGTGACTTTTCGATTCTCTTTGAATTACCCTGTTAGTTTTTAAAATAGTTGATTTGTAAAATGTTTTCAGCCCATCTACTAGGTTTTAGATTTGCAATTTATTTATTCTTGAAAATTCATGGTTTAAACAATAGTCTTAAAGATCAGCTGAAATATCTGCATTATTTAATAGTTGACCCCTCATATGTGAAATGTATTTTAACCCTTAAGATAAGGATAAAATTGCATTTTTGATTGACTATTTTGAGGTTGTTAATATAAACCTATACAATTTTATTCTTAACTAGGTGGAAAGCCTGCCCAGAGGGCAGTCTATTGATAAGTGTGGTGCGCATGATTGTTGGTGGAAATGAAAGCACAGCAGCGTCAAGAAAAGAAGAGATGCAGTTCGGTGGTAAATCTGGCCATTAATTCGAAAGCAGTAAGGCCCATAACCGGGAGGAAGAGTAATGTTTGCCCCCATTGATGCAAACGCTAAAGAACTATTAATAGATTGAATGTTTGTTTTTAAATTTTTTGAATGCTTATGAGTACCTGTCATTAAACTTTCTATCAAAGGAGCAACTTTAATGGGTTCCATGTAGACTTTTCCTTTGCTGCAGCATTGACTGAATAGTCTGTCTGATGGCTGTTGTGTATTAAAATGTAGTGAGTTGCAGTTGGTGCACAGAACTTTGAGTTTTCCACAATAATGTTGTTATACTGAATCACCTTTTTCATTGTTAATTAATTTTTTTTGTGCACGTTGCATTTTGTGTGCTAATGTGTTTTTATTCTTTCTTGACATTTCGCATTTTCATCCATATTAGCTCTTTCCTTTCTTTTTTTGTGTTTTTTTTGTTTCTGAAATTTTGTTTTTGTTCCTCTGGCATGTAATTTGTGCTACTTTCTGTGTGATTTTGTCGCCGTTTAGCGACAGATTGTAGTTGTACATCCATCTTTCTTTTGGGTGGCATTTTGTTTTAATTTTTTCTTGTCGTGTGTTTTATTTTCTTTTATCTTTTTCAAGTTTTTTTTTTGTGTGATTGTCTGTGATGTATTTTTTTGGGTTTTTTTTCACCTCGTGTCACTGCTGTTAATTTTTTGTTTTATATATTCATGGTTTTTTTTTCTTGGTGTTGTTTGCCCAGTGGTGTGGGTGCTAAGAGCTTGAGCTCTGTGCCCTCTGTGTTGGAGGTGGTCAGAGGTTTTGGGGCTCAGTGTTTGGGTGGGGGGCACAACTTTTCCTTTTTTTGGTGCCTGGTGCTGGAAGTTTTAGTGGTGGAAGTGCTGATTGGGCGGGGGGGCTCTGTGCCCTGTGTTTTTTGGCGTGTGTTTTTCGTGGATGGAGGTGGCGATTCTGCCGGGGACTCTGTGCTGCCTGTTTATGGGCGGGTGCTCGTTGGATTTTCAGGGAAGGAGGTGTCGATTGTGCCTGGGTCTCGGTGCTACGTTTTGTTGACGTTACACTCCAGGTTGGTGAGTACGGCTCCTGTGCCTGAGGCATTTTGGCGCGCCTCATCTTATATAGTCAGCCTGTGCGCGTGCTGCTGTGGTTGGCTACGTGCGCACCCAGCTGCGCGCGCATCCAACTGCCAAAACAGTAATACGACGGAGTGTATAATGCATTTGCACACCCAGCACAGTGCGTCGGGTGCGCAAACGCATTCTATACTCCGTCGTATTACTGTTTGGGCGGTTGGCTGCGTGTGCACCCAGATGCGCAACCAGCTGCGCGCGCATCCAACCGCCAAAACATTAATACGGCGGAGTGTATAATGCGTTTGCGCACCCAGCAGTACACTGGGTGTGCAAACAACCGCCCATACAGTACTATGGCGGAGTGTATAATGCGTTTGCACACGCATTCGACACTCCACCGTCATACTGTTTGGCCGGTTGGATGCTTGCGCAGCCAGGTTGCGCTTGTTGCGCGCGCATGCGCAGTACAGGCTTCGGACATGCCAAGCCTTACTCTTTTATAGAAATAGAAAAATAGCGGCACTCCCGGTCTTTCCAAATGTAGTAATTTATCATCTTATGTTCGGAAGGGAAGCTCGACTGCCGGTTGATTTGGCGTTCAGGTTATCTCTGGATCAGACGTCTGTAGCCTCTCATAGGAATTATGTGGATAGACTTCGGAAGAATTTGGCCTCTGCATTTGAACAAGCCCGTTTGACCTCTGGGAGCAGGGAACAGAGGAATAAGCGAAACTACGATTTGAAAGTTCGGATACAGGATCTACAACCCGGTGATAGGGTTTTGTTGAAGAACTTGGGTGCTTCTGCCAGGCATAAGTTGGCAGACAGATGGAGTTCTCAGGTCTACATTGTCTGCAAGCAACTGCCGGGTCTGCCGGTTTACCAAATTCGACCTGATGGAAAGGCTGGGCCTCTTAAAAACTGGCACCGAAATCATTTGCTACCTCTGAAGGAAACTGTAAGGATACCAGTTGGAGACGAACTTTTTCTGCTGAACCCGCCTCCGCATGCTCCACGTTTGACTCCCGTTACTCGGTCTCAGCAGACACGAGTTGTTGAGAAAAGTGAAGGGAAAAGCGAAGAAGAAAGTTTTTGTCTGGATTGTATACGCTCACCAGAGCCTGAAGAAGTCATCCCAGTTGCCGAATGGTGGGAAAGTAACCTGAGGCCTGAGGCTCCAGAATTCCAGCTCGACATTCCTGAAACTTCTGAAATTCCTATAGTTCCTGAAAATGCGTCCTATGATTATAGTTCTATGCCTTCATTGGAAGGATCATACTCCGAGGAGATGTCTGTTCCAGTTGTGGATGAAAGACCCGAACCTGTATCTGTAGTACTTCCGCCTGAAGAAGAGCTGATTGAGCCAGAACCAAAACGTTCTGTCCGACCCCCTCAAAGACTCACCTACGACTCACCAGGACATAGCACTGAAGAAGCTGTTACCATGGTGCGAAGGTTGCCCGAAGTGTCTGCTATGTTAGCTTAGGTAGCTAGAAGTATGAGTAAACTTGAGGATGTATACCTAACCCATTGTATGTTTGCTGCTGAACCTACATATATCGACTGATGTAATGTTGAAATGTAATGTAACTGTTACACCTCCTTGGAGAGACCCAAGAGTTCTAGGAGGGGAGAGTGTAGCGCTGGTTTAAACCCTGCTGCTGTAATTACTCATTTCTGGCCACCAGGGGGAAACGAGCGCAATGTAAACCAATACCGGACACTTTTGGATTACGTTTTCCAGCATGCTTTGGGACAGGGACAGGAAGTGGGAGGGGAGAACCGAGAGACATCCGCAACCTCATGCAGAAGAGAGCCAGTGCGCGCCGATGGGTGAACAGAGCAAGACGCACGTGCGACAAGGAGCGATTGTGACCAGGCCGGAATGCAGGTGCTGCCTTGCGGAGCTGTAGATCGGTTTCAATTACTTGCCAGAGACCTAGTAATCCACCGCTGAGAAGTTTACACAGATACAGAGCTGCAGATGGACCCTGAGTAAGGAGACCACGATGATCTAATGGGAGTGCAGGTGGTGAGCTGAGCATCTTGTGGCAGAGACGGACAAGCAAGACAAGCGGATCCGGTGGCACAGAGTCCCAGCCAAATTGAGTGGAGAGATGTCCTGGGTCGAGCAGAGCGCAGAGTATCTGGTGGATGGGTGAGAGGCCTTCCTGGGCCACAGTAAAATAATAAAGCACGCTGCATTTTGTCTAAACCTACAGGGCCCCAACGTGACTAGTCGAAGACACATTGAAATCATTCACTGGCCAGTTGAATCTAGTACCCGGGTACCAACACACGCATACACGCACACCTTCTTGGGACACAACCTGTACGGGACTCACACTCCAGCAATGAAGGTGTTAAAATTCCTTTTTCTTTTCCGCTGCGCGTTTCTCGCATTACGAATTCCTGTAAATATATATGTATACCGTGCTGCTTTATATATGCCAGTTTATTTGAGACCAGTAAACTATATAACTTATAAAATCCACAACAGTGCTGGTGTATATTTATTCCCTAGTGCGGGGAGACTGACCCAAGGTTTAAGTTCAGCGGCTCCTCCGGGAGTGAGCGCTACATAACTATCAGGGTTATTCAGAGAACAGTGAATCTCTGGAGAACTTTTAGAGAAGTGAAAATTCTAGGTGAAAATAGCCAAACCAGAAAAAGTCTCCCATTTATCTCACTTTCCAAATCAACTATTTTGACCTAGAATTTTCACTTCACCAAACGTTCTCCAGAGTTGCACCTTTCTCTGAACAGCCCCGTATGTAACCTCCATCTCCCTGGCCTTAAGAGATCCCAGATTCTCCATCTGCGGTCTGTAATGATCACCTGTGTCAGGCTCATCCACCTCACATCGTGCACCTCTCACACCTCGCCCATTTGTCAATCTCTACACTGGCTTCCGGTTTCCTTAAGAATCCAATTCATAATATTGTTGCTCACATACAAAGCTCTCCATAACCGCGCCGCTGCCTACATCTCCTCTCTTATTAGCAGGTACATCCCATCCCGACCACTTCGCTCTGCCAATGATCTGATGCTATCAGTTCCCCGTAGCCACACCCTCAACTCCCGCCTTCAAGATTTCTTCTGAGCTCCTCTTTTTTTACAGAACTCCCTCTCCCGCAACATCAGGCTCTCTCTGTCTCTCCAGTCCTTCAAGAAGTCTCTGAAAACACATTACTTTCCAGAAGCCTATCGGTTCACTCCATGATCCCCCACTGTACATTTATTGCTCCATGTTTCCACACAGCCCCCATGCATCCCACTACTTCACACACTCTGCTATTTACACTCACCTAGTGTGTCACCCCTCTACTCTTAGATTGTAAGCTCTCGAGCAGTGTCCTCTCTCCTACTGTTCTGTGTGTTTAATTTGTATGTATAGTTGGTATTCTGTCTCATCCAAAGTCCAGCACTATGGAACTTGTTAGCGCTTTATAAATACTTGTAACTGTAACTGAATAAAAATCACAAAGTGATTTAACAGTATATTACGGCTTATTGTCGGCTGGGATGCCGCATAATATTCCCTCTTTGAGTAACTCCTAGAGAAATACCAGGAAGAGACATCATTAGAGGAATGAAAAGTTTTGTGTATCTCCCACGAATATAGTGCCTGTATCTTTTTACATCAATTCTTCAGAATCTGATGATGGGAACTCATAAAAATATAAATCAATAGTATGTTTCCGCACAACTATAAAAATAACGAGAGTGCAGTGATTGACACGTGAATACATTATGGTTAGATATATGAAACTATTGCTATTTACATTGTTCGCTAGATTGAGATGTCCCACTGAGGCTCCTTCGGTTCTGGTCCTACAAATACATAATGAATTCCAGAAACAGAAATAGATTTTCTTTTCTAACATTCCTCCTGTGCTCCGGAAGCCAATACTCCAGATTAATAATTTATTGGTTTTACAGCAGTATTGAATACGGGAGTATATCAAAACTTGTTTGTGAGAATTTCGTTTGCTGCGTGGGAATTCAGTTACAAATCACTTAACTGGAGTTTGCATTGTAATATTTCGAAAAGCAATCATTAGCATATCTTTTTAAAGCAGGATTAGTGAGTGTCCTGTAGCAAAACAAAATTGCTTGTTTTTTCCTCTCTCCAGTAACCCTGTATTACTGTAAACAAGCTGCAAATAGAAGTTCCAAACCTCACTGTAACAAAAATCTCAGAAACCTTGCTGCTGCATTACAACATCTAGAGAGGTCAGAATACAGGGAGAGCCCTGGGGTCACTCACTGCTGTGCAGGGATAAGATTCAGGCTCTTAAATTGACTAAAAATCCCTGTACAGCACAGATACAAGGTGTTACTGTAGTTTCCATACACAGGCATTATGCAGCACGTAAAATTTTGGTATTTTTGAAAGCAATTGCATTTTTGCGCAATAATATATATATATATATATATATATATATATATATATAAAAATATATATATATGTATACATCATTCAGACAGTGCACCAAAGTTTTTAGTCCTTTGGCAATAACAGCTGAGGTGCTGAACAGTGTGAACAGCTGGGACTATCAGGGTTATTCAAAGAGATCCGAATTGCTGGAGAAAGGTAACCGAACGCTGAAATTCAGCGTACGGTTACCTTTTCTGGCCATTCGGCTATCAAGAGAGCAAGCAATTCGTCAAATCCTGGCGAATTGCCTGCACATATGATACGGTGCCTTTTCGGTGCCTGTTCGAGGCAGGGCCGGCCCTACAATGGTGCAGAGCGGAGCAGCGGCGGCAGGTGGCAAAAATTCAGGGACGGCAAATTTCAGCCCCCGGCACCGCTGCTGCGCTCTGCACTATTTGTTTTTGCGGCGAAGGCAGATCGTGCGGCCGCCGCGTTCATTCCTTCAACGAGCGACAGCCGCATGAGTATCTGCCGCTCGCCTGAGATCCATCCACCAGCCTGCCGCGATCAAGATCATGTGATCTCGCGAGATCGTGGCAGGCTGCAAGGTGGATCTCAGGCGAGCGGCAGATACTCACGAGGCTGCCGCTCATTGAAGGAAGGAATGCGGCGGCCACAGGATCTGCTCGTCGGAGGGGCCGGCAGAGGTGAGCCTGGGGGCAAATATATCCTTGTGTGAGCCTGGGGGCAAATATATCTATGAGTGAGCCTGGGTGCAAATATATCTATGTGTGAGCCTGGGGGCAAATATATCCATGGCTGTGCAAACACAGAATAGACAAGTATCTGGCGCCCCCTAATGGATATAGTTAAACAATGCTGTTAGTACACAAACTATTCTTAAGTCCAAAGGACATAGAGCATTAAATTGCAGTTTAAAAAGTCAGCAGCAGGAGATTGTGAAGGAATTGATTTACATGCCAACTGATGAAGCGAGTGCATCGCGAAACGCGTATTGGTGTTTGTCTATTTATTGTTTTATGAAAGAAATTTTAATATTTTAATAAATTTTAATTTTGTTCATCGATATCCTGCAACCTTTTTTTTTCATTTGGAGCAACATCATCGGACAGAGGAGGAAAAGGGGAGCCCGATATCTCCTAAAAATATTGGTTGTGAGATACATCTAGTGTCTGATTTATGACACCTCCAAATGTGAGTTGAACTATTGTATTTTGGGGACTTGGATGTGTTTTTATGGATCACACTATGTTTCTCATTTCTATCCCCATATATCTTGAGAATTGAGGACTGCATAAAAGAAAGCAATTAACTGCTTAAAGAAGATCCTCGACCAAGATTTTAGGGGGAGAAAAGGAAAGGAAAAAAAGAGGGAAGCGCGGACTGTCACCACATTTTTCCATTATATCCATGGCTGTACCTGGGGCAATATATACATGAGTGAACCTGGGGCAATATATATCTGTGAGTGAGCTTGGGGGCAAATATATCCGTGATTGAGCCTGTGGGCAAATATATCCATGAGTGAGCCTGGGGGGCAAATATATCCATGAGTGAAACTGGGGGCAAATATATCCATGAGTGAGCCTGGGGGCAAATATATCCATGTGTGATTCTGGGGGCAAATATATCCATGAGTGAGCCTGGGGGCAAATATATCCATGTGTGAGCCTGGGGGCAAATATATCCATGAGTGAGCCCGGGGGGCAAATATATCCACATCAAGTCTCTTTCCTCCTCCTGCCGATACCAACTGCGTAATATTTCCAGAATTCGGCCATTTCTTACCGCTGTCACCACAAAACAACTCATACACGCCCTGGTAATCTCCCGACTCGACTATTGCAATAATCTCTTATCTGGCCTCCTCTGTCCCGCCTCTCCCCCCTACAATCCATCCTGAACGCCTCCGCCAGGCTAATTCACCTCCACCCGCCGCTCTGTCTCTGCCGCTCCCTCTGCGAGTCCCTTCACTGGCTCCCCATCCACTGCAGAATTAAGTTCAAAATCCTTATCCTTACCTACAAAACCCTCACTAACTCAGCGCCCCACTACCTGTCCTCACTAATCACCAAATACACCCCAGCCCGCTCCCTAAGGTCAAACAGTGACCTGCGCCTAGCTTCTCCCCGCATCACCTCTTCCCATGATAGACTGCAGGATTTCTCACGCGCAGCCCCCACTATCTGGAACGCTCTCCCTCGTGCTGTCAGACTTTCCCCTAACTTCTCTTCTTCAAACCCCCTGAAAACATTCCTATTTAGGGAAGCCTACCACCCAACTCACTGACGCAACCATCAATCACTCTCACCTTACAGTCCTCTCCTCCTGTTTCCAACCCCAACCCTCCTAGATTGTGAGTTCCTACGGGAATAGGGCCCTCATCTCCTCCTGTACTGTTTGTCAAATGTTGTTCAATGTATTGTAACCCTGTCTGTACTGTGCTTATTGTACAGCGCTGCGGAATATGCTGGCGCTTTATAAATAAATAATAATAAATAATAAATAATAATAATGTGTGAGTCTGGGGGCAAATATATCCATGTTTGAGTCTGGGGCAAATATATCCATGTGTGAGCCTGGGGGCAAATATATCCATGATTGAGCCCGGGGGCAAATATATCCATGTGTGAGTCTGGGGGCAAATATATCCATGTGTGAGCCTGGGGGCAAATCTATCCATGAGTGAGTCTGGGGGCAAATATATCCATGTGTGAGTCTGGGGGCAAATATATCCATGAGTGAGCCTGGGGCAAATATATCCATGTGTGAGCCTGGGGGCAAATATATCCATGATTGAGCCCGGGGGCAAATATATCCATGTGTGAGTCTGGGGGCAAATATATCCATGTGTGAGCCTGGGGGCAAATCTATCCATGAGTGAGTCTGGGGGCAAATATATCCATGTGTGAGTCTGGGGGCAAATATATCCATGAGTGAGCCTGGGGCAAATATATCCATGTGTGAGCCTGGGGGCAAATATATCCATGATTGAGTCTGGGGGCAAATATATCCATGTGTGAGCCTAGGGGCAAATATATCCATGTGTGAGTCTGGGGGCAAATATATCCATGTGTGAGCTGGGGCAATATACCCATGTGTGGGCACTGCTGGGTATGTGACATTGGGCACTGCTGGGTATGTGATGCTTGGCACTGCTGGGTATGTGATGCTGAGCATTGCTGGGTATGTGACACTAGGCACTGCTGGGTATGTGACGCTGGCACTGCTGGGTATGTGACGCTGGGCACTGCTGGGTATGTGACACTGGGATCTGCTGGGTATGTGATGCTGGGCACTGCTGGGTATGTGATGCTAGGCACTGCTGGGTATGTGACGCTGGGCACTGCTGGGCATGTTAAGCTGGGCACTGCTGGGTATGTGACGCTGGGCTCTGCTGGGTGTGTGACGCTGGGCACTGCTGGGTATGTGACACTGGGCACTGCTGGGTATGTGACGCTGTGCTCAGTTATATACACCTCACATTACTGTATCACAGAGCTCCACAGCAAGAAAATTCTAATGTACGGTGTGTATGAGTGTTTGAATTTTATTGCTGTGGCGCACTGTGATACGCTCATACACGCGGCGTGTTTTTTTTTGGGGGGGCAGCATTTCATCCTTTGCTACTGGCAGCACAATGTCTTGGGCTGGCCCTGGTTCGAGGGCAGTGAAATCCCCATAGCTTCGTCTATTCAGAGAACAAAAACCAGCAGTGAAAAGTTGCTGAATTGCCCTGCCATTCGGTGGTTTCGTTCGACAGGTTTATTCAGGCGAATCCCATAGGCTTCAATGTTAAAAATATTCCCATTTTAATTCAATATCTAATAAACCTTTCATTATAATATTCTGCAGTAAAAAGTCTCTTTATTTTTAGATTTTTTTTTAGGATCTTTTAGGCATTTTTTGGGATTTTTTTGCAAACATTGTTTTTCCATTTTCATTTTCAAATGAGTTTTTTTCTGTAACAGCCCTTTTTATTATCATTCATTGGATCATATGTAAATTTCAGACATTTTCACTCAGTAGTTTCTTTGCAAACAGAGTTTCGCTTTTCAAACATTCAAGCGTTCTTTTTTTTTTATTTTCAATCCATTCGTCTGCGGTGTCGGGTTTTTTTGGCGGCTGCTCTGCGCTGTGATCGGCTCCTGCTCGGATTTCTCTGGAGTCTTCGGCGGAGTTAATCCAGATGTTTTTGTGGGTTTCGGTGTGCGTTTGCCCTTGTTTTGCGGTGAGTTTTCGGCGGGTTTGCGGTGACTTTTCCCTGCATTACGGTGACCCTGTGGTGCTTGCTGAATACACCACAGGGTCGCCGAAATGGGATCGCCGAATGGACCCGAATTGAAGAGAACGAAAAGTCACCAAACGTTCTGTGGCTTTTCGATTCTCTTTGAATAACCCTGTGTGTCTAAAAACATGGATCCCTAACTTATTCGGCACAGATCCCCAGCTGCAGTAGCCCTTTTTGGCCAGCAGATGGCAATATTTGCCTGACATACAGAACAGTTAAAGTAAAAATTGCATTACGAATAGTCAAATAGATTTTTTTTTACTGTATAATAAAAAGTATTAAAAAAAAACACTGATTCGCAGTCCCTGACACTGGTTTTATGGAAAATCACTTGGCATAGATGGGTTTAATATATATATTTTTTTTAAAAAAAAACAAAAAACCAGGTCACCGTGATCCATGCATGTTATTCCATCACGCCAGAGAAATATTATCATATACTAACCACATTCCTCAAATAACGCTTTTAAAGGTACACTATTAATTACATAAGCTGTAAGTAGATTACTTCTGCATTACAGTATAACACCTTATAAAATACCTGATGCTGTTTTTTTTTTCTTTGTTTGAATTAACTACAGGTAAAAAGGAAAATAAAGTAAGGTGTTTGTCTCATGATTCCATTTTGTGCATTTTTTTCAGGATGCAACATTCACCAAAATCTTACTTCAAGTCTTGGCTTACAGCTGATGGTATAGGATAAGACAATAATGAGAGGCAATGGGGAAGGTGGTTTGTTTAGACAAGGTAGCAGAGGGTCTATTGTGTTGTCTCTGCTACTCAAGATAAGACATGGCAGCTGAATGAGAACTGCTAACAGCCGTGAATGGTTTCCCCTGGCAAAGTCATTTCCATACATTCTTCAATGCAAGTCAATAGGTCAGTTTTCTAGACTTCTGACCAATTCACTCCATTCTATGTCCAATGCCGCGCAGTGAGGAGCAAGTGCTGTATAGACACTGGGGGGAAGGGACAATTTACAACACAAAATATCACACAATGGATACACCCATTTACACATAAAGGTGTTATTCAAAGAGAGACGATCTGTCCACGAAATTGCAGTGAATATCCCCATACGGTGCATTTTCGTGGCCATTTGGCTGTTCAGAAAGCTGTCAGTTCCCCAAATATTGGCAAATTAGCAGCAAAATAAGGTGATCTTCGGTGGCAGAGAAATCCCTCATAGAGAAGTAATGGTTAATCTATTCAGAGAACACCGAACAGCAGAGAAATGTCAGTGAAATGCCCTGATGTTTGGTGATTTCATTCGGCAGGTTTTATCAGGCGAATCCCATAGGTTTCAATGTTAAAAATATTCCCGTTTTTATCCAATATATATTAAACCGTTTCTTCTTTTAATCTGCAGCAAAAAATCTCTTTATTTCTTTTAGTATTTTTTTAGCCATTTTTCGAGATATTTTCGGCCTATAAAAAAATCCGACCTTTTTTAAATAGCTGTTTTTTTTTTCTGTAACAGAACTTTTTATTATCATTCATAGGACCTTATATGTTAATTCCAGACATTTTACTCCAGTAGTTTTTTTGCAAACAGCTTTTACATTTTGAAAGTTTCAATTGTCTTATTTTTTTTTACCCAATTTGTCGACTTGGTGGCTTTTTACGGCGGCTGGTCGGCGCTGTGTTCAGCGGATCGTCAGCTTTTCCGGATGCTTCGGTGGGTTTGCAGCGGCTTATCGGATTGGATCCGATAATTTCTGCGGGTTCCAAGCGGCTTATGGAATCGGATACGATAATTTTGGCGGTTTTGCGGTTCTTTATTTTTAAATCAGTGTTTTTGCGGCGGCTTTTCCCTGCACTTTGGGGACCCCGCGGTGAATGCTGAATTCACCGCAGGGTTGGGGAATTTGATTCCCCGAAGTGCAGGGAAGGAGAGAGTACTGAAATGTCTCTCTGAATAACCCCTGTAGCATGAAAACACGGCTGTTTACCCAGCATGCAAGTTTTGGCAGTGAGGGCATTTAAGTAATATGTTAACATATATGCATTTTAAATTAGATGTAAGTGCGCTTCATTAAAGGTTGCAGTTGGGATTTTATTACTCGCTAATGATCACAGCTCAGCACAGCACAGATCACGGATTTTTATATTTGTGTTGATGTATTTTTAATAATTGCCGTGCTTTTTAACCTTTTTGCTCTCTGTGTTCTGCTTTTAAAAATTGAAATAAAAAAAACAACAACATTTAATGCAGCTTTTTTTGTCATGCGACCCTATTTCATGGTCGTTGTTAAAAGTCAGATGCTAATGGAAAAATCGGGCACCAGCCGTTCACCATTAGCGTCTCATCTATAATATTTCAACCAAGACGCATGTCAAGATGCTAAGGTTGGCTGGAATTGTTAACATTATTTAGTATTCTGCCCGCTAGCAAAGCTGTGAGGCGTGGGCGCTTGAGGCTAAACTAAGTCTGTATTGACCAGTACTCACACGATGAAAGTTCAGCAGACAGTGTCAACTCAGCAAAACTGACACGTAGAAAGATGAATCCAGTTGAAAACTTTAACCCCTTAGTGACCGGGCGGTTTTACACAAATCCGTCTTTTAGTGACCGCTGCTGTTTTTACGTTTCTGCGCTGTTAGTGTTTAGGTCAAATTTTCCTCTTACTCGTTTATTCAACCCACACATATTATACACCGTTTTTCCCGCCATTAAATGGACTTTCTAGAAATACCATTATTTCCATCATATCTAATAATTTACTATAAAAAAATATGAAATATGAGGAAAAAATGGTAAAAACACACTTTTTCGTAATTTAATCCCCAAAATCTACAACCACCCCAAAAGACCCCGGCTAAATAGGTTCAAAATTTTGTCCCGAGACTAGAAATACCCAATTTTTACATGCGTTTGCTTTTTAACCCCTTCACTGCTGAGACAGTTCACCTATGTGCGCTGCGCTCATTCTGACCATTTTGTGCTAATTATTTTTAGATGACAGCCTAGGTCCTATTTAATTAACCCCCCCCCCCCCCCGCAGACAAAAAAAACATTTTTTTATTTTATTAAAATTTTTTATTATTTTTTTATTTTTATTTTTATTTTTGTTTAAACCAAACCTGGTCATGTTTGGTATCATTTGAAAGGCCACAATCAGGCCTTTCAAATGATGTCAAATATGACCATCTAGCTGCCATGGATCGGGAGATAAGGGGATCCTAAGGATCCCTTTATCTCTACATGGCAGCTAGATGGTTAACTGGCCCACTGACTTCCTCACACATATGGTGAGGTTGTCAGTGGGTGGGGGGGACCTGGAGGCTTGGCTGACATCCAAAATGTCAGCCCCCATCCAGGTTCGAATCGCGTTTTGTCGCCAATTGGCGCTGAAACGTGATCCGGTGGCGAAACAGTTAATGCTATACACCGCTGCAAAGGGGAGACTCCCCCCTTTTCAGCGGTGTAAAAAGCATCTCCCTAGCTGCAATGGTTGGGGAGATAGAGGGCTCCGAAGGAGCCCTCCCCTCCATTGCTTTGCATGGGGACGCCTGCTGATGATGTCACCACGCAGCGTGGCGGCGTCATCAGCCTCGCCTGCCCATGTAAATCACATGGGCAGGCTTCCTCCCTGCCAGATCGCCGAGGGATCCAGCGAGGGAGGTGAGTATCGGGCGGGAGGGGGATTAGGCGCCGCTGACGTACCCTGTACGTCCGCGGGTCTAAGGGAGACCCGAGGACAGGATGTACAGGGTACGTCAGCGGCCCTTAAGGGGTTAATGATCAGACTGACAATCTTTGTAATAGTGTACAGCAATGCAGGTGAAAAGACATTAGTTCTGTCCAGCATTGAGCAAAGATGGCTGCTAGGTTACCAGTAAGTACCTCAGAACTAGACTGAACAAAAAGGGGTGGAGCTAGCTGGATGCAGCAAGGCTAAGGGAACCCAGCAGGAACAAAATAGCTATGAAATAACTGCAAGCAGCAAAAGGCAATTTCAACACCTAGCATTAAAATATATAAATAAACCCTGAGTCATGGGGCATGACACTTAGCAAGACGTTACAAAGTGCGTGGAGCGGTGACCATTACTGCTGCTGAAAGTCGATGCGCACGCACCTAACATTAATTAACCCCTTGTGTGTATATTTCAGCCCCGGTGTAAACTCAACCAGAGCCTTAACAGCTCCATACAGGGTTATTCAGAGAGAGACGATCTAGCTCCGAAATTGCACCGAACAGTGAATTTCCCCGTACGGTGCAATATCGGGGCCATTCGGCTATTCAAAAAGCTTGCAGTATTGCAAGCGACACACAGTGATCTTCAGCAGCAGTGAAATCCCCATAGAGAAGCAATGGCTAATCTATTCAGAGAGCAGTGAAGTGCCCTGGTCTTCAGTGGTTTCATTCGGCAGGTTTAATCAGGTGAACCCCCTGGGTTTCTTTGTTAAAAATATTCCCATTTTTATTAAATATTATTTAATATAAATTTAATAATTTATTAAAACATTTATTCTTTTAATTTGTAGCAAAAAGTCTCTTTATTTATTTTAAGATTTTTACGGCATTTTTCGGGTTTTCTTCTGCAAATTCTTTTTCTAATTTTTATTAAATTGCGGTTTTTTTTCTGTAACAGACCTTTTTTTCTTATCATTCATAGGGCCTTATATGTTAATTCCAGACATTTTGTCCAGTAGTCTTTTTGAAAACAGAGTTTACCCCCTTCGTCGACTTGTCATATTTTTCCGGTGTTGGTCGGCACTGTGTTCGGCAGATCTTTGGCTTGTTTTGGATGTGTTCGGCAGCTTTGCGGCAGATCATTGAGTACATTCGGAAGGTTTTCTGCAGAGTTTCTGATTTTTCAAATCGTATCAGCTGATTATCAAGGGGTTTTGACAGACTTTCGGTACTAGGGATGTGCACGGCTGAATTTTTTTATCGTTTAGTTTCATTTCGTTACATTTTTAACTAATTTTGTTTTTGGAATTTCAGAACTAATTTAGTTTCGTATTTCGTTTAGTTTCATTTTGGATCGATTTGAAATTTCGAATCGATTCGAATTTCATATATCAATTCGATAGTTGATATCAATTCGAATTTTGGATCACTAAATAACACCCTAATTAATCAAATTTTGCTGTTAAAAGAAAACCTAGGGTTAAATTTTAAGCTGTGTCACAGATTTAGTATTTGAGTCAAATTAAACAGTGAAACAAAATTTAATTTGTTTCATAAAGTCTGACTATTACTTTTATTGTAAATTAAGATCAATTCGATAGTTGATATCAATTTGATAGTTCATTTCAAATTCATTAGTTGATATCAATTATTCAAATTTTTCTTTTATGATGATGACACAGTGTAAAACGAAATAAATTCGTTCTATACCATTTCATTTCGTTTTCAATTCGTATCGATTCGTTATTCAGAAGTACTTTCAAACTACGAATTATCAAATTTCATTCTAAATTCCGAATATTTCCGAAACAAATGCACATCTCTATTCGGCACATTTTTCGAGGATTTTTTTTAAAATTTGGCAATTAAAAATTCCGTCTAAAAAACACAAAATAAATAAAAAAAATAGCTAAATAAAGTTATGTTTTGCTGGAAATTAAAATAATAAGCAGCTTAATAAAAAAACTAAAAACGATAATATTTTTTTACAATGAATCCTATGGGCCTGTCAATCTGAATCACCGAAAATCGGGGCATAGATTAACCATTACTTCTCTATGGGACCAATTGCAACAATCTGCTGCACACTGCACTTTATTTTACTGTCAATTCACCAGTATTTGGAGAACTGACAGCTCTTTGAATAGACGAACGGCCACGAAATTCACCGTTCAGTGCAATTCGGTGGCAAGTGCGTCACTTATTGAATAACCCCTTTAGTGTTCAAAAATAAAGAAGCATAGAACTATCTATACTAATGCAGGCGGGGCTCGAGTCGAGCGGGAACGCGCGGGAACGGCGTCCCGCACTTCTCCCACAGCGGGAACGCTACGGGAACGCAGCGTTCCCGCTGTGGCCTGAGCCCGAATGCTTTAGCAGGCGGCCGCCTTACATTGCCGGTGGCCGCGTGTTTCCTGTTAGAACGGCCAGTGACAGGAAGTGGAGCCGCCCGCCTGGCTGTTTCATAGATCCCAGGCGAGCGGCTGCACTTCCTGTCAGCGGCCGCTGAAGCAGGAAGCACGCGGCTGCCGGCAATGTGCGGCAGGAGCATCAGAAAAGCAGCAGAGGTGAGCTGGGCTGGGGGCAGTATCCAGGAGACCTGGGGGGGGCAATATTCATGAGACCTGGGGGCAGTATGCATGAGACCTGGGGGCAGTATCCATGAGACCAGGGGGTAATATCCATGAGACCAGGGGGTAATATCCATGAGACCTGTGGGCAGTATCCATGAGACCAGGGGGCAATATCCATGAGACCTGGATGTAATATCCATGAGACCTGGGGGCAGTATCCATGAGACCAGGGGGCAATATCCATGAGACCTGGGGGTAATATCCATGAGACCAGGGGGTAATATCCATGAGACCTGCAGCAGTATCCATGAGACCTGGGGGCATATCCATGAGACCTGGGGGCAGTATCCATGAGACCTGGGGGCATATCCATGAGACCTGGGGGCATATCCATGAGACCTGGGGGCAGTATCCATGAGACCTGGGGGCAGTATCCATGAGACCTGGGGGCATTATCCATGAGACCTGGGGGCAGTATTCATGAGACCTGGGGCATATCCATGAGACCTGGGCAGTATCCATGAGACCTGGGGCATATACATGAGACCTGGGGGACAATATCCATGAGACCTGGGGCATATCCATGAGACCTGGGGGCAGTATCCATGAGATCTGGGGCATATCCATGAGACCTGGGGCATATCCATGAGACCTGGGGGCAATATCCATGAGACCTGGGGGCAGTATCCATGAGACCTGGGGGCAATATCCATGAGACCTGGGGGCAGTATCCATGAGACCTGGGGGCAGTATCCATGAGACCTGGGGCATATCCATGAGACCTGGGGGCAGTATCCATGAGACCTGGGGGCAGTATCCATGAGAGCTGGGGCATATCCATGAGACCTGGGGCATATCCATGAGAGCTGGGGGCATTATCCATGAGACCTGGGGGCATTATCCATGAGACCTGGGGGCATATCCATAAGAGCTGGGGCAATATATACCCATATGAGCTGGGGCAATTATATCCAAGTGAACTGGGGGCAATTATATCCATGTGAACTGGGGAAAATATATCCATATAACCAGTGCTGTGTATATTATTCTTGGGGTTCAGTGCTGTGTATGTTATTCTGGGGGCTCAGTGCTGTGTATATTATTCTGGGGGCTCAGTGCTGTGTATATTATTCTGGAGGCTCAGTGCTGTGTATATTATTCTGGGGGCTCAGTGCTGTGTATGTTATTCTGGGGGTTCAGTGTTGTGTATATTATTCTGGGGGTTCACTGTTGTGTATATTATTCTGGGGCTCAGTGCTGGGTATGTTATTCTGGGGGTTCAGCGCTGTGTATATTATTCTGGGGGTTCAGCGCTGTGTATATTATTCTGGGGGCTCATTGCTGTGTATATTATTCTGGGGGCACAGTGTTGTGTATATTATTCTGGGGGTCTGTGCCTGGATATATATATATATATATTATATATAAAATGCGTTAATCCAGTTGCCACAATCACGAGTATACCTGTACGTAGTGATACCTTTCACTGATCAGTATAGTTTCCAGTTTACATTTAAAAGACAAGCTTTCAAGAGTGTAAAGTTAACCCAATAAAAATGGTATCACCGGCGGCACGCACTGCTATACTCGTGATATATATATATATTTTCTTCAGGTAATGGGGGTTGTGAAATTCGTGGGTGAGTTCCCTCACTTTTTTTTCCCAGGACTTGACCCCTGAATGCAGGGGTTGGTAACCTTTGGAACTACAATTCCCATGAGGCTCAGCTAAACCACTGAGGAGATGTAGTTTCAAGGTAGCCAAGGTTGCTACCCTAAAGTCACATCAAGTCCCCTCTTCTTGAGTTATCCCTTTACCAACATGATTGAGTATACTCAATTTTCAACAGCACCTGCGAGTTCTCCGATAAAAAAGTATACTCAGACTGGTCTAATTTTGGAACAATGCAAAGGAATTTTTGGACATTGCAAATTAAATTAGTTTGCAAATGGCTTTTAGAATGTTCCACCAAGGTTTTAACACCTCGGACAGGACAGTTTGACCAGCTTGGAGTTCTTTTTTTTTTCTTCAAAGGAAAACTGAACTCAAGCTGCATTATGTAGATGTAGTAGCGCCTTTCGGCCAGGAGATGGCATTATCTGACTGGGAATTAGTGCATACAGTTTGAGAATGTGCTTGAGAGCGTTTCAAGCACATTTTCAAAGTATGGCTACTGGAAAGGGAATTGCAATAGCTCTACTGAGTCCTGGCAGTGCTTTCATGGAAAACGACTTGGTAGTGATGGGGTTAAAATGATGCGAATAAGTGGCAGATGCATTAAAACATGAATACAAACAAAAAAATTAACAAGAAATATTACTGAAAACTTTTGCAAATATCTAAAATTAAGGGATTAAAATGTATTATAATGTGATTGGCTTAAAAACAAGATCTGATTGAATGTTACACAAACCTCTGACGTTCCTAAATATAGTGCGCTGGCATCTGGTACAACAGCTGGAACGCAGGCCAAGACCGGCTAACTAAATGTATTATTCTGTGGAACGTAAAAAAGGTTAACGCAATACCTGCTGTTCACAAGTACTATCCAAGGGAAGCCCCTAGAGATTTAGACAACATGGCAGAGATTCGGGGAAAGTCTGTTCATTGAACAGTTAGCCTAAAAATGGCATTTTAGTAAAAAAAAAAAAAAATCCCTACTTTATCAGTACTAATGGGTTTTTTCATCATTGCATTTGTAAACAATCTTCTACAATTTTTGTTTTCAGTGTTCTACATTTTGAGCTTAATTCAAAGGTCCCTATTCCAATCTTGTTTATGGCTGGAGATCCAGCTCCGACCTTGCCACAAGCTTTGCTTCGCCTTGTTCGTGCAGGCTGGTTACTGTAAATATATGTATATATATATAATTTTTATTATTTCAGAAGCCACTTGCACATCACAGCAATTCAAAGAACTGCATCCCAGAGCCCCATATGCAGCAAGGAACACTGTACTATATATATATATATACTTTGTATCCATTTTTACAATGCAAATGCAATGAGAGGCAATGGTCTGATAGCAAAACACCGGGCTGTCAAAACCTCTAGAAGACAGCCTAATGCGAGCTGATTTATAGCCTTCCTGGTGCACAAAGCCATCTACTCTGGAAGTTTGAACCAGCCTGTAGGGGCACCCCAAATTAAATGGTCATGGTGTCCATAACGTCATTGTAATGTATTTATCAACCATTTCATGGACACAAGGAAGGAAGTTCTAAGTAATTATGTCTAAAATCCAGGTATAAACAACTATAAGCCCCATACTTTTCTTAAATTAAAAGGTCCCATTCTCTAAACGGAGGTGCTCAATCTTGGCTTTCCAGATATTCTGGATGCTACGTATTCATTGATACTCAGCTACTCATTGGGTTGACAGAGCCTTGTGGGAAATGTAGCACCCCTGCTCTAAATCCATATGCATTGACTTTAACCCCTTAAAGACCACTGCCATACATATTACAGGCTGGGTGAGTAGAGGTAACATCACTGCTCTGTGACTGTGGAGTCCATGGAGACACAGGTTTGAATCCCAGCAAGAGCACCTTTCCAGTAAGTGTCCTTGGGCAAGACACCTAACGGTACGTACTCACCACTCAGGACATACTTGAAAACAAGAGAAATCTCAGTGTATCCTTCCTGGTAAAATACTGTCTCAAAAAAAATTAATTATGTTCTGGGGGAAATTCCCTGTAAGGACCATGGACGTACTATGTACGTCATGGTCCTTTAACCCCTCCAAAAGTGGTTTTTTTAAAAAAATTGACTGGAAGTATAATAAAATAGAATTTCAAATCAGGGTTAAACATGATGAGCATAAAATGGTAAAAATGAGCTCAGCACACAGAGGTGAAATGGCTCAGCAGTGAAGGGGTTAAAAAGCAAAAACATTTTAATATTTGGTATTTCTAATTTCAGGCCAAGATTTAAAAACTATTTAGCCGGGGTATTTTTTGGTGGTTGTAGATTTTGGGGATTAAAGTTCAGAAAAAATGTTTTTTTTCCATTTTTTCATCATATTTCATACTTTTTTTAATAGTAAATTATAAGATATGATGAAAATAATGGGATCTTTAGAAAGTCCAGTTAATGTCGCGAAAAACGGTGTATAATATGTGTGGGTTCCATAAGCAAGTAAGAGGAAAATTAAACCTAAACACAAACAGCGCAGAAATACAGCAGTGGGCACTTTCGGGCTGACGATGACAAAATCGCCTGATCACTATGGGGTTAAAGAATACAGTTTAGGTCATGATGCTTGAGTGCCATAAAACGCGCAAAGCATATCAGTATGTAATTATTTACTAATTCCTTCCATGTGTATACCAATGTTCTGATTCGCTCTACCTTTATTGTATATTATGTATATAAAGGATTGTCTTTCTATCATTGTTTAGGGCACTGCACACTGAGGAAGGGGCTGCGTCCCTGAAACGTATGTGTTTTTGTGTTTTTCTAGTAAAAGTGGTGACACTAGTGCACCTTTATCAGCAGCGTTGGAGGTCTGTCTTTTTTTACTTCATTGTTATGATGCTTGAGTGCCTCTTAACAAGATTCAAAAATGTACATGCAAGTGCAGTAAAAAAGTTTTGATGTATATTTGTCTCATTTAATATATATATGTAACACTCATTAAGCTTTAAGATGGACTCATACGCTGGCAAAAGCTCCTGGCGCCCCAATATCAAGTACAGTAGATATGGCGTTTCACAGGAGCAGTGCAAAGGGATTGTGTTTATTGTAAACAAATTTCCTTTGCATTTGGGCTCCAGAAAATGCATCTAAAGTTTTAGCACGCGGCCAAGATGCCCAAGGTGCATATTTATAAAACCAGCTGGGGATGTGTCTGAATGAGATCTCCTGCACAGAGACCAGAACTGCAGTAACTCCTTTTGGCCAGCAGGTGACATCTGTCTGCCAAATAGGTTATTGCTAGGCTTGTGCACCGATTTTTTTTTCGGTTCGATTCGGTTCGATTTTTCGGATTTTTAAACTTTTCGATTCGGCTCGTTTCGACTGATTTCTGTTTCGATTCGGTTCGGCTGGATTAGTTTTTCGTGTACATTTTTTTTTCCGAATATCGACCATTTTTCGTATTTTCGTGTCACTTAGCTCGTTTTTTGTATCGACTTTTCGTAATTTCGTAAATTTTCGTTTTTTCGGAACGTCTGTTCTCCTCGTTTCAAAGCAATACATTTTGATTTGACACATTTCAAGTCCATTCGAAAATTCCGAAAATATTTCGTTTCGGCTCGGAAAACTTTTCGGATCTGCCATTTTCGGATCTAAAAATTTTCGGAAATTCGTCCGCATCCGAAAACACGAATCGGGAAATTTCGTGAAAATTCCAAAATTCCGAAACCCGAAACGCACATCCCTAGTTATTGCAGTAAGGAATTAAATGAGAATATTTTCAAATATTTCTTACTCTATAATTCATTAAAACGTTGTTTATTGATAGTTGTGATTTGGAAATTCCCTGGGTATAGAAGGGGTTAAAGCCACTTCCTTCGGCTGGAAATTGTTGACGATCTAATATCTAACAGGCCTGCATGCAATTAATGTTTCACTGTCTTCACTGAGACCTCGGTGCTAAGCCATTAAAACATAAATACATCAGTTCATCTATTTCAGATTGTTTTTTTTTTTTTTTTAGAAAACATTTATTCATCTGGAAAAATGCCCATTAATAAGCGAGCGATATAATAAGAGAAGATCTAAGTCTCAGACTCATCCTAGGCAACATACTTACTAGATAATTATACTTCACTATGGAAGGAAAATTAAATGCACAAACTCTGACCGGAGAGTCGTGGATCCTGGTGTTTTAAATTATGAATATTAACTATATGTATCAGAGTGAAACACAAAACAAATTAAGAGCTATTTCTATAAGCAAATTACTTTCTATGAAGAGAAGAGTAGTCACTGCGCTAGGTCACAACAAGAAATTCACTGTTGTACGCACTGATGACAAATGGTATACTGTATCACAGAGCAACACCAAAAGAGTTATTCAGAGAGAGCTGATCTGGCCCCGAAATGTAACCAGACACTGAAATTAAGCGTACGGTGACATTTTGTGGCTGTTTGGCTATTCAGTGAGCAGGTTTCTCCGTAGCATCCCCATTTTAGCGTGAGATTCCATTAAAGGCACTACTTCAGCCAGTGGCGTAGCGTGGGTTGTCAGCGCCCGGGGCCAGCCAAGAATTGTGCGCCCCCCCCAACCTGTGGACACGTTATCGATATTGCCCCAGCTCTCACATGGATATTGCCCCAGCTCACACATGGATATTGCCCCAGCTCACACATGGATATGCCCCAGCTCACACATGGATATGCCCCAGCTCACACATGGATATTGCCCCAGCTCACACATGGATTTGCCCCAGCTCACACATGGATATTGCCCCAGCTCACACATGGATATGCCCCAGCTCTCACATGGATATTGCCCCAGCTCACACACGGATATTGCCTCAGCTCACACACGGATACTGCCCCAGCTCTCACATGGATATTGCCCCAGCTCACACATGGATTTGCCCCAGCTCGCACATGGATATTGCCCCAGCTCACACATGGATTTGCCCCAGCTCACACATGGATTTGCCCCAGCTCTCACATGGATTTGCCCCAGCTCTCACATGGATTTGCCCCAGCTCTCACATGGATTTGCCACAGCTCTCTCATGGATTTGCCCCAGCTCATGGATTTGCCCCAGCTCACACATGGATTTGCCCCAGCTCTCTCATGGATTTGCCCCAGCTCATGGATATGCCCCAGCTCATGGATTTGCCCCAGCTCACACATGGATTTGCCCCAGCTCACACATGGATTTGCCCCAGCTCACACATGGATTTGCCCCAGCTCTCTCATGGATTTGCCCCAGCTCACACATGGATTTGCCCCAGCTCTCTCATGGATTTGCCCCAGCTCTCTCATGGATTTGCCCCAGCTCTCTCATGGGATTTGCCCCAGCTCTCTCATGGATTTGCCCCAGCTCTCACATGTATTTGCCCCCCAGTTTACACATGGATTCGCCCCCCAGTTTACACATGGATTTGCCCCAGCTCTCACCTGGATATTGCTCCGGCAGGGGTTGAGGGGACCCAGAAGATGCCGGGCAGCGGGAGTGCCTGCCCGCCGCCCGGTCCTGAACAGTCCGTCCTGTTCTTGAAGGGGATGCGGCTGCGTGCAGGCGTGCGCACGTCACGTGGTCCGGCTAATCAGGTGGTACAGAGACTCAGTACCACCTGATTAGCCGGACCACGTGACCGGCTGCGCCTGCACACAGCCGCATCCCCTTCAAGAACAGGACGGATTGTTCAGGACCGGGCAGCGGGCAGGCACTCCCACTGCCCGGCATCTTCTGGGTCCCCTCAACCCGCGGGCCAGTTTTAGGGGCGCAAATGCGCCCCTAACAAAACTGCGCCCGGGGCCACGGCCCCCCCAGCCCCCCCCCACGCTACGCCACTGACTTCAGCACCTTGCCCCAGAAACCATGTGGTACCCTTGGGCCACAACGAGTATCACATCCTGGAGTCTATAGAACGCCATTAAGGGTTGTGCTTCCAGGACACAAACCCTGCGAGATCTTGCTCTCACAAGATCGCCAGTGCCGCAGAGTGATTGCGGAGAGAGACTATTTGTTCCCAGTGTTAGAGGTGTAGCGCTGTTTAAAACTGTGTTGCTGCAATTGCTCGTTTTTGGCCACCAGAGGGAGACAAAAGCCATATGGACTATGCGGGACCTAAACGAACTACAATATCCATCAGGCTTTGTGGCGGATACAGGAAGTGGGTGGGACAGAGGGGAAGGATGTAAGCAGCCTCATGCGGAGGAGCGCCAGAGTGGGCGGAGCGGCGATAGACAGAGGACGCAAGTGAGTCTGCCAGGGATCGAGATCAAGCTGGAGTGCAGACGCTGCCTCGAGGGCGCTGAAGATCGGGACAGTAACTTGAGGAGGCATACCCATTTATCGCTGAGAGGTTTGCGCAGAACTTCATTTCCAGTTGGACCCCCTGTAAGGAGACCGCAATGATCCATGGGGAGTGCAAGAGAGCGGACCCGGTGGCACAGAGTTCCTGAGGACAAGCGGAGAGACATCCTTGATCGGGCAGTGGGACAGATTGTCTAACGGATGGGTGAGAGGCCTTACAGGCCGCAAGTCCAAGTATAACCAAGCACGCTGCATTATTGTTCAAATCTACAGGGCCACAACATGATGAGTCGAAGATTTGCTTATTCCATTCACTGGCCAGTTGAATACGGTACCCGGGTACACGAATCAATACACGTACACCTTTTTGAGACATTACATTCACGGGACTTACACTCCAGAACTGAGGGGGTTAATCCTTTTCTTTGGCCGCTGCATGTTTTTCCCGCATTACGAAATCCTGTCGTTCATATACCGTATTTATATTATATATGCCACTTTATTGGGATCAGTAAAGTATATAATCTATAAAATCCACAACAGTGCTGGTGTATTTTTATTCCCTAGTGCGGTGAGACTAACCCGAGGTTAATTCAGCAGCTCCTCCGGGAGTGAGCGCTACAGAGGTTAGTAGAAGCAGCGGATCAGGCCACCATTCTCGCTGGGGAATGAGAGGTGAGTATTTGATATATTGGGGAGAGGGGATTAGCTGGTGCTAAATGATTCTGAAATATGCCAGCTTCTAGCAGTAGCTAAATTTTAGGTTTGCGCATCGGTGCAGTAATTAGCGCTAGGACTTACAATTATAGTTTAGAGAAATGATGCCTTAGAACGATCTGCTAACTTTATATGAATAAATACGGGGCCTTAGAGGGGATCTAATAACTTTATATAAATATATACGGGCCTTAGAGGGGATCTGATAACTTTATATAAATAAATACGGGGCCTTAGAGGGGATCTGATAACTTAATATAAATAAATACGGGGCCTTAGAGGGGATCTGATAACTTTTTATAAATATATATGGGGCCTCAGAGGGGTTCTGATAACTTTTTAAATACAGTTGTGTTCAAAATTATTCAACTCCCAATGCTGTAAAGGGTTTTAGGGAATTTAGTGTACATTTGTAATTGTATTCAGAATGAAATCCTACAAGGACTTTTTAAAGAACCATATGCAACTAAAATGACATCAATTGGTTTTGTAATACAGTAGTAAATGTTTCTTTTGTGAATTCTTCATTGACACAATTATTCAACCCCTTAAAGACTACCACTCTGAAGCACAGAGGTTCATTCAAGTGTTTTCAATCAGGTATTGAAAACACCTGTGGATGTCACGGAGCAGCAATAAAGCATAATAAGCACCAATTAGGCAGCTTTAAAATGACTGTGATAGTCAGCTCCTTCTAGACATTTACTGGTGTGGTTACAAACATGGTGAAGTCAAGAGAATGGTCCAGGAACACAAGAGAAGAGGTGATTACTCTTCACAGGAAGGGCAATGGCTATAAGAAGATTGCAAAGATGTTAAACATACCAAGAGAGACCATAGGAAGCATCATTCGCAAATTCAAGGCAAAGGGCACTGTTGAAATGCTACCTGGTCGTGGCAGAAAGAAGATGCTGACTTCGACTGCTGTGCGCTACCTGAAGCGTAGAGTGGAGAAAAGTCCCCGTGTGACTGCTGAGGAACTGAGAAAAGATTTGTCAGATGTGGGTACTGAAGTTTCAGCTCAGACAATACGGCGCACACTGCGTAATGAAGGCCTCCATGCCAGAACTCCCAGGCTCACCCCCTTGCTGTCTCCAAAGAATAAGAAGAGTCGACTGCAGTATGCCAAAAGTCATGTGGACAAACCACAGAAGTTTTGGGATAGTGTTCTGTGGACTGATGAAACAAAATTAGAACTGTTTGGGCCCATGGATCAACGCTATGTTTGGAGGAGGAAGAACAAGGCCTATGAAGAAAAGAACACCTTGCCTACTGTGAAGCACGGCGGGGGGTCAATCATGCTTTGGGGCTGTTTTGCTTCTGCAGGTATAGGGAAGCTTCAGCGTGTGCAAGGTACCATGAATTCTCTTCAGTACCAGGAGATATTGGATGACAATGTGATGCAGTCCGTCACAAACCTGAGGCTTGGGAGACGTTGGACCTTTCAACAGGACAATGATCCCAAGCATACCTCCAAGTCCACTAGAGCATGGTTGCAGATTAAAGGCTGGAACATTTTGGAGTGGCCATCGCAGTCACCTGACTTAAATCCGATTGAGAACCTCTGGTGGGACTTAAAGAAAGCAGTTGCAGTGCGCAAGCCTAAGAATGTGACTGAACTGGAGGCTTTTGCCCATGACGAATGGGCGAAGATACCCGTAGATCGCTGCAAGACACTTGTGTCAAGCTATGCTTCACGTTTAAAAGCTGTTATAACTGTGAAAGGATGTTGTACTAAGTACTAAGATTGAATGTCACTTGGGGGTTGAATAATACTGATAATGATGTGAGCACAGAAAAGACATTTGTGGTTATTTCATTATAAATGTTATGTTATATTTGTCTGACCTACACGTGCCTCTTTGATTTAACTGTAAGCAAGATGACTGAATGATCAAAATCAATGTCAAACTGGCCAAAACACTCAATTTCAGTGGGGGTTGAATAATTTTGAACACAACTGTATATGCGGGGCCTTTGAGGGGATCTGATAACTTTATATATATATATACGGGCCATTATAAACCACTGTCTGGAAACCTATTCATTAACAGGACTATACACGGGACACGTGGCCACGAATTTATACTGGACGAAAGGAAATTCAGCCTAAGGCATAGGAAGGGTTATTTTACTGTGAGAACAATAAAGCTGTGGCATTCTCTACCTGGTGAGGTGGTTGGGTCAGAGACTTACAGACTTTTAAAAAAGGACTGGATGACTTCCTGCAGACACAGAATATTAAGGGTTATAATATTTAATATGTGGGTAAAAGCTGCTTGATCCAAGGAGAAATCTGACACCATCTGGGGCCAAGAAGGATTTTTTCCCCAGTATGTTGCATATTGGTGAGCACTACAGATTGGGTTTTTTGACTTCTTTTGGATCAACAGTAGTGATGAGCCGAACACTAGGGATGAGCTGTTCGGGTTCGGATGGTTCGGGGTTTGACCCAAACTTAGCCTGTTCGGGCGGATCGAGAACCCCGAACATTTCCGGGTGTTCGCCGCATGTTCGACCACAATGGACCACAATGCATTTTCCCACTGCCTGAAGCCCGTAATTGGCTACAGCCTTGCACCTGACCACAGGTCTGGTGCAAGACTGGTTGAACACTATGCCAATCACCGCTCAGAGTCCTGATTGGGCAAATTTTGCCCAATCATGAGCTCACAGAGCTAAGTCCCGCAGCACACTATATAAGGTTTCAACGCGCCAATTCTGCTCGCATTTCAGAGGAGATTTCAAAGAAGATAGTTGTGTGTGTTGTTACTGCCGGTCTGCCACGCTACTGGGGGGGTCTGGGGGGTCTCATTTCGACCAAATATCAGGGAATTTAGGTGAGGTGTGTCTTGTCACTGTGCCAGCAAGTTTTTTTGGGGTTTACAACTTTATTTAAAACATTTGTGTATTGAGGTGATTTTCTGGGTCTTGTCACACTGTGCCAGCAAGTCTTTTTGGGTCTCATTTATACCAAATATCAGGGAATTTAGGTGATGTGTGTCTTGTCACTGTGCCAGCAAGATGTTTTGGGGTTTACAACTTTATTTAAAACATTTGTGAATTAAGGTGATCTTCTGGGTCTTGTCACCACTCACCACTGTGCCAGCAAGTCTTTTTGGGTCTCAATTATACCAAATATCATTGAAATTAGGTGATGTGTGTCTTGTCACTGTGCCAGCAAGTTTTTTTGGGGTTTACAACTTTATTTAAAAAATTTGTGAATTGAGGTGATTTTCTGGGTCTTGTCACTGTGCCAGCAAGTCTTTTTGGGTCTCATTTATACCAAATATCATTGAATTTAGGTGATGTGTGTCTTGTCACTGTGCCAGCAAGTTTTTTTGGGGTTTACAACTTTATTTAAAACATTTGTGAATTGAGGTAATTTTCTGGGTCTTGTCACTGTGCCAGCAAGTCTTTTTGGGTCTCATTTAAACCAAATATCATTGAATTTAGGTGATATGTGTCTTGTCACTGTGCCAGCAAGTTTTTTTGGGGTTTACAACTTTATTTAAAACATTTGTGAATTGAGGTGATTTTCTGGGTCACTGTGCCAGCAAATCTTTTTGGGGCTCACTAATTTCTTTAAAACACTTGGGAATTATGGTGATCTGTGTCTCGTCATACAAAAAGTACCACGCTGTATTTTGGGGCTCACTAATTTCTTTAAAACACCTGTGAATTAAGGTGAGCTGTGTCTCGTCATACAAAAAGTACCACGCTGTATTTTGGGGCTCACTAATTTCTTTAAAACACTTGGGAATTAAGGTGATCTGTGTCTCATCATACATACAGTACCACGCTGTATTTTGGGGCTCACTAATTTCTTTAAAACACTTGGGAATTAAGGTGATCTGTGTCTCGTCATACATACAGTACCACGCTGTATTTTGGGGCTCACTAATTTCTTTAAAACACTTGTGAATTAAGGTGATCTGTGTCTTGTCATACAAAAAGTACCACACTGTATTTTGGGGCTCACTAATTGCTTTAAAACACTTGGGAATTAAGGTGATCTTCTGTGTCTCATCGTCACACAGCCAGCAATTTTTTTTGGGGCTCACTAATTTCTTTAAAACACTTGGGAATTAAGGTGATCTGTGTCTCTGCATACAAAAAGTACCATGCTGTATTTTGGGGCTCACTAATTTCTTTAAAACACTTGTGAATTAAGGTGATCTGTGTCTCGTCGTACAAAACGTACCACGCTGTATTTTGGGGCTCACTAATTTCTTTAAAACACATGTGAATTACGGTGATCTGTGTCTCGTCATACAAAAAGTACCACGCTGTATTTTGGGGCTCACTAATTTCTTTAAAACACTTGGGAATTAAGGTGATCTGTGTCTCGTCATACAAAAAGTACCACGCTGTATTTTGGGGCTCACAAATTTCTTTAAAACACTTGGGAATTAAGGTGATCTTCTGTGTCTCGTCACACAGGCAGCATTTTTTTGGGGCTCACTAATTTCTTTAAAACACTTGGGATTTAAGGTGATCTGTGTCTTGTCATCCAAAAAGTACCACGCTGTATTTTGGGGTTCACTAATTCCTTTAAAACACTTGGGAATTAAGGTGATCTTCTGTGTCTCGTCACACAGCCAGCAATTTTTTTTGGGGCTCACTAATTTCTTTAAAACACTTGGGAATTAAGGTGATCTGTGTCTCGTCATACAAAAAGTACCACGCTGTATTTTGGGGCTCACTAATTTCTTTAAAACACTTGGGAATTAAGGTGATCTGTGTCTCGTCATACAAAAAGTACCACGCTGTATTTTGGGGCTCACTAATTTATTTAAAACATTTGTGAATTAAGGTGATCTGTCTCTTGTCACTGGCTGCCAGCTATCATTGTGTCTCACTGAGTTATACCAGAGTTATTTAAATCTTTATACCATAGTTGAATCAGAGTTCTGTATAAATTAATCTATATATCACTCACCATGTCTGAAAGAACAAAAAGGACAGGCAGACGCTCCCAGCCACAGATAAGAGGGCAAGCAGCTCCTGTGTCGGGAGGCTGTGTCTCTGGTCGTGGTGGACGTGGTGCATCCTCTGCAGGGGCACGCTTGTCCTTTCTAACTGGTCCTGGCCGTCTTAAGCAGCAGAAACATACAGAGGACTTGGTGGATTGGCTAACCATGCCATCCTCATCCTCTGAGTCCTCTGCCAGCCAGGCTTCTAATGCTTTACAGTCCACCTCAGCTGCCAAAGCATCTAATGCAGCCTCCATGTCCACAGCTACTCCTGCCGTAGCTTCGCTATCACACACGGAGGAATCAGCTGAATTGTTTGACTACAATGAGAGTGACATGCTGCTTGAGGATGCGCAGCAAGTACAGTGCTCTGATTCAATCTCTGAGGTTGAGCAAGGGAGTATAATCAACCTAGAGGAAGGAGGTGCCAGTGATGACACACAAATAACTGGCACTCATGTTGCCCCAGCAGCTGCAGCATACTGGCAAATTGGCTCCATTGACGAGGAGATAGGGGGTGAAGATGACATTGATGATGATGAGGTTACTGACTCCACCTGGGTGCCAGATCAAACTGAGGAATCAAGTGAGGAGGAAGGGGAGGAGGAGAAGGCGCAGCAAACACGAGGCACAACATCCTCTGTGACCAATAGGGATGTGCACCGATTTTTTTTTCGATTCGATTCGATTCGATTTTTCGATTTTTCAAACTTTTCGATTCGGCTCGTTTCGACTGCTTTCTGTTTCGATTCGGTTCGGTTCGATTCGGTTTTCGGGTACATTTATTTTTCGGAATATCGACCATTTTTCGTATTTTCGGGTAACTTCACTAGGTTTTCTGTATCGACTT